>JAZGTI010005624.1:0-25069 GCA_036877585.1 Botia kubotai
TGATAAGCGTTGCAAATTGTTTTGGGCTAGGGGCCCCACGGGCCCCCTGCACCCCAAGGGCCCCTGGGCAGCGGCCCCGGTGGCCCGGTCCGTAAACCGTCCCTGTCACCAGGTCCTCTTGCTTTCCCCTCTCTTTCTGCAGCCATAAATGGGTGGAAAATGTTCCGGTGGCAGAGAGAGCAATCAAGGTTTGGCCCATGCTTCAAAAGTTTGTGGATGCTGCAGAAGATAAGAGGGTCCAAAAACCCAGCACGGCCTCATATGATGCCATCTTGGCAGCACGAGGGGATCCTTTCGTCATCGCAAAGCTGGAATTCGTAGATGTTCATTCAAATGTCCAACATTGTTATGCAATTGTTACTTTTTGACATTGATTAAAAACTATGGACAAAGGCCCATTGTGACATCTTGATTAATCCCTCTGCTTTACTTAAATGTATCAGCTTAATTTATTTTAATAACACCTGTGCTTACTTCACGGCCACCTCTTTTTTAGATTGCTTACACATCAGACTTACTGACTAATGATCTATGAAGAAGATGTCTCCTTCCTGTTCTGTCTTTATTTCTATTCTTATATCTGTGGGCAGTTTTTGAGTCCAGTGTTGATGTTAAGTTATAATGATCTTGTTTTATTGTGATGCAATATGTTATTCCATTTGGAAAGATATTTAATTTACGCCACTACAGTTGCAGCTCTAAGTCACGCTGGTATTAAAAAAGGTAGTGAAAGGTATTAAATTCAACTTAAGAAGTTTTGTATATACCCTGGTCCACGATTATCTCCTTTGTCTTGTCCGTGTTGAGGACCATGTCACAAGACTGGCTACCTCTGTCCTGTAGGCCGCTTCATCAAGCACCACTCATATTTTTTTGGTTTATTTTGCTTCATGTTCACAAGTTCACAATTCACAATAAATGGCATTTACAGGGAGAAACAAACACTATAAATTTATAGTGTCTAGTGTCCACTGACGTCCCTGTAGGACTTTGCACAGGTGAGGGTAACAATTTGATCCTGATGATCCAGTTGACATGATAAGGCCTCTGGAAGCACCATTGCAACCATTTTTTGGACCTGTGGCTTTTGTGACTTTGATATGACAGATATCTTCAGGATATTAGACAGGGCAAAGGCTCCCAATCCTTAACTCGAATCGGTCTCAGGCTGCGCTTGGGAATTACTTTCGATGTGGGAAACATAGTTTCCTCTGAGTGTGTCCGTTGCCACTAGAAGAGTAATATTGTTCTCTGTCTGTCAGAGCATAATTTCTATGAAAACAGGCAGGATTGGCCAAGGATATAGACTGAGCTCACACTAAAGTAGCATTACTGGCACAAGGTAATTATTAGCATTTTATCCATTGTAATTGGAATATTAGGTTTTAAAATGCTGTGACACATCTGTGTCTCCCTGGTTTAGAAAAAAAAGGACATGAGTCCCAAGAGCGGCTGTTTACGGTGTTGTCTTAATAGAAAACAGAAAATTCTGTATATTTAACATACAGAAAACAAACTGTATCATCGGGGCTTTGGCATCTTTCATGCGGTGGAGCCATTGGAGCGAGGCATGGCCCGAACAGAGTGTGAAAGGCTGCCACAACAGGTAGTAACTGAGAGTAAGGATTGCCCATTTAATGGCCAGACATTTTTAATGGTGCTGTATTAAGTCTCTCTCATAGAGAGCCTCTGACTAATATACAGCACGGGGTGTTCCCCACCCTCCACCAACTGGGACACCACAGCTCCCATCCCTCGGTCTGATGCTTCTGTCTGTCTGTCTACACTGCATTCACCTCGCAATAGTCCACACAGAACCTGGTCAAGCCGTTAACCTTGGGAACTAAGACTGTAGGGCTGGACCAATCACTGTGTGACTCTTCAATTACGCCCATTTTAAGCATGGCCTCTAATTCTTTCCGAACTACTTTTTTCTTGTATTCAGGTAGTCTATAGGGTCTGGACCGAACCACGACTCCAGGAGTGTGGTGCTCTATGATGTTTGACAATCCGGGCAGAAGAGAGAACACATCAACAAACTCGTACTGTAATTTAGCAATCTCCACAAGTTGGGATGATGAGAGGTGAGCTCTACAGGGGACCACAGCTTTAGGCCTCATTGTCAATGTCCCCCACTCACCGTGTGACAACAAAGGGTCCTTGCCACTTGCCGAGTAATTTAGAGCTTGACGTGGGCAATAATAGAAGTACTTTTTCTCCCGGTGTGAACTTGCGTAGCTGGCTGCCCCTTATGTAATTGCGACTGTCTTGGGCCTGAAGCAAATTCTCTCTTTTGAGCTGCCCCAGTGTATGAAGTTTTGCTCTTAGGTCCAGCACGTGTTGAATTTCGTTTTTCGCTTTAGTAGGTCCCTCCTCTCAAGCTTCTCTAAGTATGTTGAGCACTCCTCATGGCTGACGTGGAAGCTCAAAGGGGGAAAGCCCTGTGGAGGCTTGTGGGACCTCGCAAATCACAAACATCAGGGACTCAAACCAGCCAATTTTTTAATTTTTTGCGTTGTCATGCATGAACTTACAAATCATGTTTTTTAAGGTCTGATTAAACCGTTCAACCAGTGCATCCATTTGGGGGTGGTAAACACTGGTGAGTATGGATTTGATGTCCAATAATGGGTTAAAGTTTGTGAAGTGTACGTGACATAAACTTAGGGCCTTGATCGGTGAGGATCTCTTTCGGGATGCCCACCTGGGAGATAATTCAGAAGAGGGCATCTGCCACACTCTTCGCAGAGATGATGCAGAGGGCCACCGCTTCTGGGTATCTGTTGCATAATCAACCACGACAAATGCAAAGCAATGCCCTCTTGTTGACTGTTCTAATGGCCCGACGAGGTCCATAAGAGGACCTTGATCACTGGTGGGGTGCAATGATGCTTTTGCGGTGGCCGGTGGATTAACCAACTGACATGTCGCACACCACCTGCAGACATTCCCGTGAATGCCCGCCCAATAAAATCGGGCAATCGGGTCTCACAACCAGACTGGGCAATAGCGTTTTTCCCCATGCCATCAGGCTCCTCAATAGTCAGTAAAACTGGACTGAAGGATTTCACACACACACAAACATTTATATATATATATATATATATATATATATACACAACTGGACATTCCCCACCCCTCTTTTTGCACTAAAGTCTTTTGCACTAAGTCTCTTTGCACATCTGGCTGCCAAACAATACAAAATGTTTACACTTTAAACACTGTTTACAATCTGTCAAATGTCTTGTGCTGTCTGCACTCGTTTTGCACTTGTGCACTTTATGTATATACTTTAATTTATGTAGCCCTGTATGTCTGTGATGTTCAGTGTTTGTCTTTTGAAGCACCTTGGTCTGGAGAAACGTTGTCTCGTTTCACTATGTACTTGTATATGGTTGAAATAAAAAAAAACTCCACTTGTAACTTGTAACCATAAGACGGTTGAGTGTTTTATCCTGTCCTAAATGCCCGGCCATAGGGTTGTTATGGGCTGCCTGGAAAAGCATTTCTCGATGGCCCTTGGGTATCAATAACTGGGTTATATCTTCTTTTGTCTGCGCGTCCTGCTTCACACGATATAACCATCTTGGATCACCGCAAAAAAGGGGTTTGAGAGGGTCTGGCCAGGGACCACAAGGGTATCATCTATCGTATGTACATTGTTAAATGCATGGCGCAATGTTTTATCAAAAGACTGCTCCAGAGGAAAGTCTCCCAAGGGCAGAGAAGGCTGCTGCCTCCCCCGCCATAGGGTCACCTTCCCCCTTGGACCGTTTCAGGGCCCTGGGCTCTCCTTGCCAGTCCCGGCCAGTCTTACGTCCTGGTCATCTGGGACTCTGCAGGAGCTACCCTTGCACATACCCCGTAATAACGTTGAAAATAGTGGCCAATTCGTTCCCAAAATGACAGGGTGGCTAAGATGGGGATTAACCGCCACCTCGACTCTGCTGCAGGATGGCCTTTTTTAAGGGTCTTGTACATGAGGGGAGCACAGAGCCTCCGTGCTGTTAAACATAACAGAAAACAAACTGTATCATCGGGGCTTTTCAGCCAGCTTCCAACAAAAAGAAAACAACCAACAAAACGGCAGGTAACAATAAACAATCATTGGGTTCGGCAGCGACTTCTAAACCCCGCCACAAATGCATTATGTGAATGCATAGATATAATGCATATAAATAGGTTAAAAAATGTGTTTAATTTGAATGATTTGAATTTGGAGAGAATGAATCCACCCAGAACACCTAAATTACATTTATTTACTGCAGTTTGAGCTTAAAAATGATAAGATTCAGTAATTATGTCAAAAGTAGTACAGGCAACAAAAGTGTACACTATTGTGTTCGTAATTGGCATTTGGCCATCTTGGAGCGCTGTGCAGGGGGATTGTAGCTGTTACGGTGGAGGCTCCAGCCTCCTCTCCAATGCGGCAGTGGCGAGAACCGTCACTGTGTCACTGTGCCTGTGTTTTTGGATTACGTTTGCCTGCTGCCAGCCTATGACCATTGCCTGACCACGTTTACGATTTTGCTTTGTGATTTACTTATTAAACTGTTTGCATATGGATCCGCCCGCCTCTGACTCTACGCACGCCTCTGACAGCTAAATGACTAAAATGTAAATGACTCGTCTTTACAGAAGACTTCGCCATACCAGGATCCAGCAACATTTGCTCAGATGTCTTCAGAACTATCGGCTCAGGCAGCTCAGTTGGCCCACCACAACCAACAGCTCACCCGCCTCACCACTCTAACCGAGGAACTGGTAAGAGCTTTTCAAGGAGCTAAAATTGGTCCCGCTGAGCATATTCCAGCCGCTATGTCTGCTGCTCCGGCTGTAAATAACCCCTCAAACCTGGTGAGTCCCAGATTAGCTTTTCCCGAGAATTTTAATGGAAACCCAACGTGCTGTAAAGGATTTCTATTGCAATGCTCATTGTTTGTATCTCAGCAGCCTGCTCTGTACCCCTCTGATTCAAGTAAGATCGCATTTGTTTGTTCTCTACTAACTGGCAAGGCGCTTGAATGGGCAACGGCAGTTTGGAATAATAACAGTGTTGCATTTCCTACCTTTGATACATTTTTAGCACGTTTTAGAGAGGTTTTCGATCATCCTGCAGGAGGCAGGGATCCTGGAGATGAACTGTTAGAATTCAGTCAAGGAAATGCTACAGCCGCCGAGTATGCGCTTGCTTTTCGCACACTGGCCGCTCAGACTGATTGGGTCGAGGATACTCTCAAGAGACTTTTTTATAGAGGTTTAACTTATGAATTACAATCAGAGTTAGCGTGTCATGACGAGGGGAGAGATTTAAATCAGTTCATCGATTTAACCATCCAGATTGATAATCTGCTACGCACACGCAGAACAAACTCAAAACTTAACAAATACCTCGGAGGAACCTATGCAGCTCAATTTCACTCATTTATCTTCTGTGGAGCGATCTCGTCGTCTTGATAATCATCTCTGTCTATATTGTGGTCAAGCAGGGCACTTGAAAGCATCTTGTCCAGTCAGACCTCAATCAAATCGTCGACTTGTAAGTGCTACAAATATGTCACTTTCAGCCTCTGATTCAATTACACTCCCTGTAACTATTTCTACCACAAATCACACCCTTGAGACTGAAGCATTTATTGACTCTGGAGCAGCAGGAAACTTTTTGTCTTACGATTTTGCTGTAAACAATAACATTCCTTTATCTGATATTCATTGTGCCTTTACAGTGGAAGCATTAGATGGACATACCCTTGGAGAGGAGGGGTATACACGTCAAACACAACCACTGCAGTTAAGAGTTGGACTTTTGCATCAAGAAACCATCCAATTTTATGTAATCCCGTCTGTACATCATAATATCATCCTAGGAATGCCTTGGTTACAAGTGCATGAACCGGTTATTTCATGGAAAGTATGTGAACTTTTAAGTTGGGGAAAATTTTGTTTTAAGGAATGTTTGCAATGTTTACAGCGACCCCAAGAGGGAGAATCTGTTAAAGAATCAGCAATAAAGATTCCTGAACCATATCGAGATCTAGCTGAAGTTTTTAGCAAACAGCGTGCTACTCAACTCCCTCCTCATAGAAATGTTGATTGCGCTATTGAATTAGTTTCTGGAGCAGAATCGTATTTTTCCATTGTCTCAACCAGAGTCAGAGGCTATGAAGCAATATATTTAGGAGGAGTTGGAAAAGGGTTTCATTCGACCCTCTAATTCTCCAGCCTCAGCTGGATTCTTTTTCGTAAAGAAAAAAGATGGCAACCTTAGACCATGTATTGACTATCGTGCTCTCAATGATGTAACTATTAAGTTTTCCTTTGCCTTTGGTACTTTCTGCGCTAGAACAACTAAGACAGGCTAAGTATTTTGCTAAGATAGATCTTCGCAACGCTTACAATTTAATTAGAATCCGTCAGGGAGACGAATGGAAAACTGCATTTTCTACAGCTTCAGGTCACTACGAATATCTCGTCATGCCTTTTGGTTTAGCTAATGCCCCTTCTGTTTTTCAGGCTTTCATGAACGACATTTTTAGAGACATGCTCGAGAGATTGGTAATCGTCTATATAGATGATATTCTGATCTATTCCCAAACTGAAGAGGAACATATTGTGCAGGTCCAAGCAGTACTTCAACATCTGCTACAAAATAATCTATACGTTAAGCTCGAGAAATGTGAGTTTCATAAATCTGTAACTTCCTTTTTGGGTTATATTATCAGCGAGGAGGGGGTAGCTATGGACGAATGAAAGGTTGAATCAGTAGTAAATTGGCCAAAACCACGAACTGTGAAGAAATTGCAGAGGTTTCTGGGCTTCGCCAACTTCTACAGGAGGTTTATTAGAGGTTTTAGTTCAGTGGCTGCACCTCTTACGGGCCTAACTAAACAGAACAAGGGTAGATTAGCTTGGACTCCACAGGCAGATACCGCTTTTCAAGAGTTAAAGCAGCGTTTTACTTCTGCACCTATACTCAAGCATCCTAACCCAGAACTACAATTTATCGTAGAGGTAGACGCATCCAACACAGGAGTAGGAGCAGTGTTGTCACAACGTCAGGGCACCCCAGCAAAGATGTTTCCCTGTGCTTACTTTTCTAGAAAGTTAACCCAGACAGAACGGAACTATGATGTTGGCAATAGAGAACTATTAGCTATTAAGTTGGCATTAGAAGAATGGAGACACTGGTTAAAGGGCCCTTTGCCCTTTTAACACTAAAAAGGGCAAAGATGCCCTTTTTAGTGTTAACTGATCATAAGAACCTGGAATACTTACGTAATGCAAAGAGACTGAATCCTCGTCAGGCTAGATGGGCGATGTTTTTTGCTCGATTTCAGTTTACTGTTACCTATCGTCAGTTTTTGAAGTGTGTCAGCAGTGTCAAACATGTAAATATGCCTCAATTTTAGCTGTTAGGCTCACTGACATGAATGACATCAAATGAAATATAGTCAATGTCCCGTAAAACTGAGGCAGTCTTTAGAATAAGCTGTAATTGTTGCAACTGGCAGATTGTCGTACAAAACAATCTTTTATCAAGACTTTAAGTGGAGAAATGTACTTCTCAATTCATATGCTCAGCTACAGAATTTAGCTTTTCATCTCTGGTTTAATCCCACTGTTTACGATGGGACAGTTTTGACAGCTTTAAGTATTTTTTCCAAGCTGTGCATAGATAGGTTTTTCTACATTACTCTGGCTGGTTATTGTGACCTTGGTATGAGAAAGATCTACGTGACATGACCGAATTAAACGAATTAAAGCTCAGCACAGCTTCCCATAAACTCAAAGTCAGTTATCTCTGGTCCAGAATATGGAGCCCTCTTCCAGGCGCTGAGATCAACCGTAGCACATTTGTCCAAAAGCCCAGACTCTCAACAAACAATGTCAGGGCATAAATACAAACACTTTTAAATTTAAGGGTGATTCTTGCATGGGAAATGGCAATAAAGATGGAGCTCATCCTATTTTCTGCAGGCATCAATGTATTTTCTTTGGACAGCACTTCATGTTTAATTATGTGAGTGATACAAATGTGCAGCATTTGTGAGATAGATGCAGAAATAACAAACAAGAAATTTCCACTGTTCTTGTAATGCCAGACATTAGCCAGATGTCTTTTATGTCATAACACTGCAATAATGCATGCACTATGTAGCGTGAAAATTTCTTTATCGTAATTTATTCTGCATATGTTGTCATGTGGTTTTAGTTTTAGAGCACTTTTTTATAATGTTGCATTTTTTCAGAGCAGTCCTATATTATTAAAAGAAAAACACAGAAAACAAGAAATATATAATGAAATATGTACAACACATTGAAAACAGAATACATGGTATTATTGCAAATGTCATTGTTCATTATAATATATATATTAATAAAACTAATTAGGGATACTAAGATTGTAATTGTTTTATGAATAAAGAGCTGACTGAACTGTTGATAACTACAACACATTCGGACCATTTGAATTAGTGGACGTGCATCAAAAATACCTGTCAATGCGTGGCGTTGAAGGCTTGTACCTCTCTCAGTGGTCTATGAGAGGGTAATGTGTTCAGACTGCCTACTAAAACAGTATGTACTTCTGAGACTATGCAACATTTAGTCAATTAACATGACGACAGGTATCATATTAAGCTAGATATGCCATTCTATTTTACATGGAGATGAGGCTTAGGAAGATTAAACAGAACAGAAGCATAGGGGATTCACAATAATATAAAATATCTGATAGATTAACTGACATGACATCACCAACATGACATGCTAACTCACATGACATTAGATGTCTCATCATAAACACACATAATAATGTTTAAATTATGTTACAGCTTCAGATAAAGGCAAGGAAGAATGGCAAGGATTCGATCCACCCTTTAACAACCCAGGTTGAAAGGAAATGTTTTTTGTTAAATCAGTTTGTTTAGGATTGAGTTATTAGTGTGTCAATGTCATGTTTAACAAGTTCCTCTTTAAGCACAAAGAGGAGTAAATCTGTTTTCTTAGGCTGTGTTAAGAAAGTTATGTTGTATTTTTCATGTGATACAATAACCAAGAAAACCGTGTGTATGACACTACTAAGGTGAGTTCTTGTTCCTGTGTACATGCCCATTGCTAAAGCATGCTGTCTGCATTGGCTGGCCTGCACGCATCCATCTTGTGCTACATTTGCAAACAGGTACTGTGTACACTTTGAGAGTTTTTCCTCTCAGCTTGTCTATTCTTTAATATTGTGATACAGAATTAAGAAAAATAAGAAAAATATGAGGCTTGCATCTTGTGATCTGAATTGTCTTGCTGGATGCCTTTTCCACCCTCTTTGTGTAATGGCATGCCCAATGAGGATTGATTTGTAAAAGTGTCTAAGCTTCTATAGTCAAACAAGTCTAGTATAGTCTGTTTTTACAGCACATCCCTAATAATGAGGTATCACTTGGACCACTTACTGTATGCCAACATTTATCATATATCTGATTAAATGCAAGGCATAATAACTAAAACTCCTGAAAAACAATACGGAGACAACCCAAACTTAACTACCAAACTATTTTATGCACAAAGAACATGAAAAGGAAGGACGTCCACACCTGTTTAGGATCTGATAAGCCACTGCATGGTCTACCTTCCAAAATCAGTGTTGTGTCATGTCTGTATTGGACCAGACAAGGAAACGCACTGTCAAACATGTGCATGCCAAATCAATTCATCTCATCAGCCAAAGACCCATTCACCCCACCAAAGATTACCTAATTTGTGGTGAGCATACTTCTATTAATCCAGCTTTCCTTATGCATAACACACTTTACCGATGAGCTTTGTGATATTGACTGTTAAACTAAAATTAGAAAAGACTGAGTTATACTCATAGTAATACTAATGGGGGTGGTCCAGCAGGGTTCAATATTGTTTATCTTATTTATTGGGCCCATTCACAAAACGTTTGTCCTGGACTCTGGTACACAAAGCCTAATTAAAATAATTAATATAAGATTCCTGTGTGTGATTAATTATATTAATTCAATTTAATTCAATTTAATTCAATAATATACATTTTCCAGTCCTGTGATTTTGCCCCACTCTGAAATATTTCTTCAGTATTATCATAGCAAATTAGGCTAATTGCTCACTGCTGGCATCAAAGGACATGAGGCGAACGAATCTTGTATTGCGACTCATGTACTTAAAGGACAGAAAAACAAGTCTGATGTCTCTCATGGCCCTCTCTCGAACATAATTAGAGGAGATGTATGGGAAATGTTGGCAAATGAAATAATGCTTTAGTGTCAGCTAGAATAAATGACTACATGGATAAAAGTGTGCAGCTAACAGCCCAAGCTAGTTGTACATTGTCATCTGTTTCACTGAAAACTCTTCACATTAAACTTCTGTATAAATACCACTGTAGTCCGGAAAAGTTAGTGTGTAAACACATAAAAACTGATAACTATGTCGGAAATATAAGTGGGAGATTAAGCACAATGAAAACTGACACCCTTTATCAATGCCTGACTCGTGTGTTTTAGAGTTATCTCTGTATGCAAATGTGCATGTTACAGGCAGCGTTGACCTCATCTCTACATTTGTGCTAATCACTTGTGTTAAAGAGTCACAATGTATGAATTGTCAAGTCTTGACTTGTAACAACACTTCAAAAATGAGATCTTCCCCAACTTCCTAGGTTGTCTGTGTAAGTCCATAGACTGATTTTTATGTAAAGGATTTGGAACAGTTTTGCTGGAAAAATCCAGAGGATGCAACATTTATGTGCATTTCTAAGAGACCTGCCTTGGCCGTTCAACTGCTTTTGGGCAGGGAGCAAGACCTGCGTGCCGGTAGTCTGTGCACTGCGCCCTCCGCTTGCTACCTGGTTGATCCTGCTAGTAACATATGCTGGTCTCAAAGATTAAGCCATGCAGGTCTAAGTGCACATGACCGGTACAGTGAAACTGCAAGTGGCATGTAAATGTTATGGTTCGGTCAGTGTTTTGGCAGAGGCTAGCTCACGTCACTATGGAGTGTGTGCATGAACAATAAGTTGCTGGGTGCAGTTCACTTATTGGTCACCTAATAACAAAGGTTTCTAAATTCTACATACAGTATACTGTTTACTCGGACAATGATTTCATCTCTGAGGTCTCCAAGTTGCAACCATCCTGCCTTTACACCAAGATCCATCTGGTGTAACTGTATTCTGCTGAAAAGACCAGCTTGTGTCATTTATGCTGTTGAGAGCTGGTTTTGGCGTGGACCAAAAAGCTATGCTGGTAAAACTATATGACTGTCATAGTCCTTCAGGTGGAGCTGGTTGACTAAGGAAGTCTTGTTGCCTGTCCTCAATCAAACAATCTAAAACCCCACAAAACCCCTCCAGGAATGTGTCAGCCAAAAATGATTTAAGGCAAAAAAGTTTATCTGATACCCATGTCAGTGATATCTGTTAGATTTTAGGAACAGTCAATGTGTGATGTGGTTGAGACACCAACATGCCAGCATTTAATTACATATATGTCACATGAACAATGTCATAGCAGCAGAATAGGGTAACATCTTTATGTGGAATTGGTTTACTAAACAAAGCTTTTCTTCCCACCCCAGTTCCCTTCAGTTTTAAATAGGTAATAACATGGCAGACTCAAAATGATGAGGTGATGTGGTTAAAATCTAAATTTGAAGACATCTGCTTTGTGCAGTTTGAACTCTTCAGCTGTATTATAGCATCAGGTGCTTGACCCCAAATCTGAGTTCTGTCATTGGACTAATTTAAGTCTCATAATAAAAACTAGCTTAGTAATTGTGGAAGACTTTTTTGTATTCATGGATATAGCATTAACATTGTCTATGATTATCACTGTAAACCTTATCATGAAACATCTGATTCTGTTTCTTCTTTAGCTGACATGAAAACTTTATGCACCTCACCCAAGGAAGAGGAAACAATTGCACTGTTGAGCATCTGCAGAATCTGTTTCCTACTTCTGCAGAGGAGATTTTGAGGGTGGAGCGGGCTAAGACTTAACGAGATTGATATACTAAAACTTTCTATATAAGGTGATAAACTGTGAACATTGAATACTGATTGGTGAATAGCAGATATATGTTCAGATGAGCATGGGGCCAATGACAACTGGAAACACTCTAAATGTACCATGCAAACACTCAACTTTGAGATCTATAACTCATCTTCAGAAGCTTTACCTATTCATAACTGATCTCTCTTGCAAGAAATAAAATATTACAAAGACAAATCGTGTCTGACAAATCTCTCATTTCAGAAACAGAAGATTTTCCACAACATAATTTTCTCCCAGAATTTCTTAGCCTTTCACTTCTCATTTTCATGATTGATCAAATCATAACTGTTCTTTGCCAAGGCCATTTTAAAATAATTAGCCTTGGCAATTAAAATCAACAGATATTGGCGATGTGATGGATTCATTCAATTAATCTCAGGCCAGTGGATAGTTCAGCATTCACTGCACTCATCTCAGGCAACACATGGTGAAGTGGTGTGGCGTAGGGTGACAATGGTGTGGTTGCAGGTTTGAGATATTCGGGGAATAAGACATAAGACATAAGCTGCTGATGTTGTTACTGTTCTGGTGCTAGTAGTAGTTCTAAAAGGTCATATTGAAATATGTGATACGATTAAAACCTTTGATAGTATCATGACAGTTTGAGACTTTGTTGAGTTCTCTTCTCTTCTAAAACTCATGTTGAAAACACATGAGATCCCTTGGGTCTTTGTCGCAGGGGGCAATTTGAAAAGTCTCTGTTTGCTCATATAATATTATTTTCAGTTATACTGTATATTATATCATTTACATATATATTTACATAACAGCATTTCAAGATGATATATGGCATGGTGTATTTTGTTGCATCATGAGGGTGCAATCAACAAACGCTTTTATCATGCGTCGGATTTATCGGTTGTGTAAGAACATTTGTTTTCATTCTTTCTTTGCAGGGTACCCCGCCCTAATTAGATCCAGATGAGGTGTATCATGTCATACTTGGAGGAAAACGAACCGAACATGACAAAAAGGGGTGGGTATTTTATATTTCTGATACAAAGAGTAGAACACACTTTTAAAGGGACATTCTCATGAAAAAAGCAGCTGTTGTGCAGATTGAAAAAACACATTGTGCTGGTGATAGAGCAATGAGTTGAAAACAAAGTCTTCCATAAGCCATTTAATACTTTTTAAGGGTGAATAAAAGGAAATGAAAACACACCTACATAGATAAACCAAATAACTGTAAAAAAAAAACACACATTGAACAGTTAGCAGCTCAACAGTATGAGACATATTAATTTATTACTCAAACATAAAGTTAAAGCTGCATTCCATGCTTAATGTCTCTTTTGCTGTCTCTGTCTGAAACATAAAATTGAACCTAAAACCTACTTTTAGGTTCTTAAGGCAAAATGTTTAATGCTCACTTCGTTTGTAAGTCGCTTTGGATAAAAGCGTTTGCTAAATAAATAAGTGTAAATGCAAATGTAAGGTACTTGCAGTTTTGTTTCCTTAAAGAAAAATAAATTAATATTTTAAGCTTATTTTATAATCAATACATTGCATATGCGTGTAAACAAGCAGATCAGCACACTAAATTCAAATATGGTGGCATGTCGATAACTTTGAATCTCATTGGTTCTTGCATGTCTTGTGACTAGTTGTCAAATGTAAAGTGTTGGGGAAGCTACCCTTAAACTGTAGTTTGACAAGCTACTCATAAGTTAAAGCTACCCTTTTAAAAAGTAGGCAGCTACACTACAAGTTTCTATCAAAAAATAGCTAGCTACATTGAAACTATTTTTTACATGACACTCAGTTATTAAAAATAACTGAATAATTGTTAATGATGAACATTTTAAGTAAAAGATTTGGAGTTTAAAACATTGTAATGCAATACAGTTATGATTTTAAAGATGTTTTATTTTGTAAACTGTCCAAGATACAAACAATATTCATAAGCACAAATGTGCAGTCAGTTTAATACATCTATGGCTCACTAGAGATGTAGATTATAAATGTGACAGGTGCTATAAGGTGGCGTTCATAAAGTATGCTTTGACTAGCTTTATTGTGACAATCATGGCGAATCATGGCATCATGGCGTCATTTTCTATTAGATGCACACTTATGCTGACACTGTCTTTTTCATCTTTGTTATCAAATGTATTACTGTAAAATGAAATGTGGCATTATATCGTTTCATATCACACTTCATTGACATTCAACGTAATTTAACATTTTGCCTTAGCAAAACTTTACATAGCAATCTAAATTCAGAAATGCGA
The DNA here is from genome assembly GCA_036877585.1 of Botia kubotai. NCBI lineage: Eukaryota > Metazoa > Chordata > Actinopteri > Cypriniformes > Botiidae > Botia > Botia kubotai. Next base: position 14,309 of record JAZGTI010005624.1, read on the forward strand.
TTATTCTGGTTAACTCTTATTATTCAATTACAGACAAAAGAAGATCATAATTATTTAAATATATGCAATATATGCAATACCAAATTAACTTAACATAAGACCTCACCACAACAGCCAAGTGACTGTGTGACCTACCTTAGCCCACTAAGGGGTCAAGCCGCTGTTTGTTACGGTGGAGGCTCCAGCCTTCTCTACGCCGCGCCACCAGAGGGAACCTTCTCCAGAATACTGAACGGATTCCTGGCGAACTACATTTCCCATTTCAACTTACCTGCCGCTGATCATTTCCTGTTTGCCACCTGTTCCTCATCACCGCTGCCTTTATAACCGGACATTTACCACTATCCATTGCGAAGTCTTGATTTGCCACATGCGTCAATTCTAAGCGGTTTTCCCTGTTGTTTCCCTGCTGTTTTTTTCGTGTATGATCTGGACTGTTTACTGTTTATTGATTGTTCTCTGCCTGCGCTTGATTTGGATTGTTTACCACTGTTGATTGTTTGCTGCCTGTCTTGACCTTGGATTCTGATTGTTTGCTGCCTGTCTTGACCTTGGATTCTGATTATTTGCTGCCTGCCCTGACTTCTGCCCGCTTTACAATTACTCTACTGCTTTGCCTCTGCTACCTCTGTTTGCTGTTGATTACCTTGCCTGTTGACCATTCTAATGAAGAAGCCGTCTGACTCTTCGTTACACTGATGCTATAATACAGCTTTTTTCAATTTTGTTATGTTGCAGCCTGATACTACAACCATTTAAATTCATTTTTTATCTTTGATCTACACTCAGTACCCCACAAAGTAAAAACAGAATTTTATAAATGTCTGTAAATTTATTGAAAAGAAAAAGCTGAAATACATTTACGTAAGTATTCAGACCCTTTACTTAGTATTTAGTTGAAGCACCTTTGGCAGCAATTACAGCCTCAAGTCTTTTTGGGTATGCTGCAACAAGCTTTGCACACCTGGATTGGGGGATTCCTGTGTTGTCTTGGCTGTGGGCTTAGGCGCTCAACATTTTGAATTAAGGCCAATTAGTCCTTCAAGTGTGCTTTTATGTGTTTTGCGCTGAGGAGAGGCTTCTGTCTAGCCACTCTGCCACAAAGTTGTTTGAGGGCTGCAATGATGGTTGTCCTTCTGGAATTTTGTCCGATCTCCACACAGGATCTCTGGAGCTCAGTTACAGTGACCCGCAGGTTTTTGAGTACCTCTCTTATTAAGGCCCTTCTCCCTGATTGCTTAGTTTGGATGGGCGACCAGCTCTTGGAAGAGTTCTGGTTGTCCCAAACTTTCTTTCATTTGAGAATTATGGGGGGCCATTGTGCTCTTGGGAATCTTCAGTGCAGCAGAATTTTTTTGTAGCCTTCCCAGAGCTGTGCCTTGCAACAATCCTTCCAAGGCTTAAAAATTATGTTGGCATAAATGGAACTGCACTGACATGGTTTAAATCATATTTATCTGACCGATTCCAGTTTTCTGATGTGAGTGAAAAGGTGTCATATCGGTCACAAGTTTAGTATGGAGTGCCACAGGGCCCAGAGCCCTACATTTCACCCTGGCAATTTTTAAGAGACACCGAGTTAGTTTTCATTGTTATGATGTTCATACTCTGTACATTTCTTTGTGGCCCAACAAGACGCATAAATTCACTAAACTAACAGAATCAGAAAAGTCAATATCAAAACTTAAATGACTATCGACTTTTGACCACTAAATTCAGACAAAACAGAAGTTTTAATTATTGGACCACAGATCTTCCACACGGAATAAAAGAATACTGTTTTACTCTTGATGGATACTCTATAAAGCCTGCGTCATTAGCTAAGAATCTGGTTGTCCTTTTTGATAGCAATTTGTCCTTTGAAAACCTAATTTTCAATATTTGTAAAACTGCATTTTTTCATCTTAAAAATATATCAAAACTACAATACTACTTTATGTCAAACACCAAAAAAATAATTCAGGCATTCATGACATCAAAACTTGATTATTGTAATACCCCACTGGGTGGCTGCCCTGCAAGTTTAATACAAAAATTCCAGCTGGTTCAAAAATGCAGCAGCCAGAGTTTTTATGAGAATGAACAAGTATGACCATATTAGCCCAATTCTGTCAACACTGCACTGGCTGCCTATCAAGCTTCATATAAACTTAAACATTCCGCTGATTACCTACAAGGCCCTGAATGGTTTAGCTCCTCAATACCTGAGCAAGCTCCTCTTTTATTACAGTCCTTCATGTTCACTGCTTAAAATTCCAGCCAGTTCATAATACACAGAATTTTAAAATCATGCACAGGTGGTAGATCCTTTACATATTTCTTCTGGTTGAGCCTGGTTTTTCCTCCATCTATACATTTTTGGAGTTTTGGTTCCTTACCACTGTTACCCTGTTGACTTGCTTATCAGGACATTGCTGACATTTAGCTTAGGATTCTGTAAACTGTTATTATTGCTTCTAGTGTAATGACATCATTACTGTTCTAAAGGCTATTTCATAAAGGTCTCCCATTGTCTTTCATTATGTAATGTTTGGGTATTTTATGGTATTATTGCAAATCCCTTATACCCTTATCCCATATAATGTTACCTCCTTTGTATGCACCCTCTCTATGTAAGCTAAACAGCATATCTCTCTTACTATGATACCTATCATTTATCATGTTAATAGACTAAATGTTGCATAGTCTCACAGCCTGACACACTGAAATTGATTTAATTTGTGTGCGCTTTAAAGTTCATTTGGATTCCTGAGCCTGCAGTACTCACATCACCTTATTCATGCATTAGAGCAATGCACAATACTAAAACTTACATAAACTTACAGGCAGTCGTTATCTTTCATAGTGTTCCTGTAGCTTAGTTGGTAGAGCATTGTGTCGTGGGTTGGATTCCCAGGAAACACATATACTGATCAAATGTATAACTTGAATGTACTGTATGTTGCATTAAAGCATCTGCCCAATGGATAAATGTAATGTCATATACTTTCAGGATGTTTTTCGTTCAACAAAAGGTCTAAAAATGGCTTTGAAGCCAACTGTATTTAAAGGACTACTGTGTGTTACAGTGTGTGGTGTTGCATTAACATGCTGTTAACACTTCCTACAGTTTGTTAGTGAGAGCCTTAGTACCAACTGTGCCTAAAGGAATACTTCAGCCAAAAATTAAAACTGTAAATCAAAACCTTTTTTGTATTATAAACAGAAAACCACCAAGAGTCAATGTAGCCCATACAACTTGTGTGCTATGTAAGTTTTATGAAGTCATACAAGCACATAAGTTTTTTGTGAGGATTTATTAAGTCATTAATAAGTAAATACAAGCTCTATTGTCTAATTAATCACAATCCCCAACACTAAATTCCACTACACTATCACCTCCATTCTTGTAGACTTAACATCTTGAATGATTCAGTCATAGTTGTGGAAAGATGGTAACCCTTGTTCTACAAAACTGTTGCCAGATTCATATTTGTTTATTCTGTACAATGAGAATTGTACACTCATTCACTAAAATGCAGTACTTATTCATTAAACACAACCCAACCCCACCCTAACCTAAAGTTTACATACACAAGTCTGCATATGCTACCATGTGTGTTTTAACCTGTTTATGTATACTGTCCACATTGTGATAGAGTCGATCTATTCCACCTGACCTTCAGAAGGTTTTAGGGAGGAAATGTGGTTATTTTCTGACCTCCTTGTACAAGTGCTCATCAACATAGCAAAGTTGTTGTTGTACCCAATAGTTTGCTGCCATTTCCATCTCTTCAGTTTTTTCTTCAACTACACTGTGAAACGACCCATGTTGCCATCTTCTGGCCCAAGAACTATGGTGCCATCACCACAAGGGGCTTCTCTAAACACCAATGCACGGTGGCCACCTGTATTTAACTCGGCACATAGATGTGCACTATTGTGTGCACTAGTCCAGTGGCACTTCCTGCTGCCAGTTTGTGGTGCCTATCGAGAAAATTCCTTCGCAATTTTGAATCGTCAATGTCTTGGAATAATGCTTACCAAGTTTGGTGACAATCACATGAAGTTTCACAAGTTTGATGTAGATTGCTCAATGTATGCAGAAGATATGACACACTTCATGTTCTATTTATTGCCACAAATGTATTGCCTCACCATGGCAACACCATTTGAGATATCAACAACCTGTTTACAGTTTAGCATTTTCAATATTTCTTCTTTTTTGACCAAGTGGGAAGTGACTTGGGTAAATTTAAAAAGGATTTTTTATAATGCTGTTTTAAGTGACATACCTTTGCCTGCTAGTTGGTGGTGCTGTTACTGTTACTTACAATAGCCACCTCTATGGCATCTGTCCCTAGGACCAATATTATAATAGTTTGTTTTAAGAAACACACTTCCTGTTGTCAGTTGGTAATGCTATGACCATGGCTCACAATAGTCATATCAATGTTATCTGCCCACCATTAACATATCCAAATTTGCCTTTAGCTTTGTGTCCCCCATGACCCTGGAAAGTGCTGGATTACAGAATCAAAGAATCAGGATTCCATCTAATCATAAATCTAATAATGATAACCCACCTGTTTTCCATGCTTGCCAGAGATTATACGAGTATGTTATTTCCACAAAAGTCTGTTTTAAATATTAAAGTTATTTCCACACTTTTGTTTTTTAAGTGGCAGAGAGGGAATCATCATGAGTTCAGCCACCAGCTAATGCTCCTCAAAACCCAATTAAAGATTTTACATGCTCTTTAGTGTGCCATTCTGTGTGGGAGTTACTACTGATGTGTACAGATGGATTCCCATGAGAACTGGGACACTTTAGTGTCCTATGCAAAACAATGGCTCATGTTAGAGTTTAATGTTCATATCAGACAACTAAAGGATGTGTTTGGGTATAACTGTGTAACTTATAACAAACAAGGCCCAAGCTCACACATACTCAGGAAATACGCTTGTCTATATAAGTGATTGTAAAGTTACCAATGTGCCATTTAAAGAATTAAGTTGGTCTTCATTGCATCATTGTCTACATAGGAAACTACTGTCTAAATTTTACCCAGTTTAACCTGATTTTTCCTTTCTGACAATCTTTGAAAAAAATAATGTCCAGGACCTCAATTGGCTCTGATATTCTGTTAATGTGAGGCATTTATACATCAAATCCGACACCTCCTGTTCTGCTCAGGAGGAAATCGGGGGAAAATCATGAGAAAATCGGGGATACTCCGATCATATAAAATGTTTGATATTCAGGATGATTGCATCAGTACTTTCACAATGGTCAGTAAGATACAGAAGTGCGTGACAGACCTTATGAAATAGCGACCCTGTAACAAGATGATTTACACAGTAGGACTAAAATCTTTCCATGGTTTGGGGCAGTTCCCCCGCCATAAAATAGATTTTACTCCCTCTATTGATTTATGAGTCCATTAGACAGCAGAGATTGAGAAACAGATTGTTGAAGAGTGGAAACAGTATTTACCTGTATGTAAAAATAGCACAACCTTGTCGTCAAAGACAAGAACTGAGGAGAGATTGCCTCGGTACCAGTGTAGAAAGATATCGCACTAGCAAGTGTAAACATTAATAATTGTAATAATAATAAGAAAAAGAAAAAAATAAATAAATGCATCTATCTCTGTCTTGATTGCATCCACTTCTCTTGTGAGATCATGGCGCTCACTCTGGCACTATGCTATAATGTTAATAATATCTGGTTGTGCGTGATGCGCAACAATTTTAATATGTTTTAGTGGGAGCATGTTTATGATTTTAGAGAAGTAAATCCATTAAGATTATTGTCATGTGTGCTGCAACCAGATTTCATTATCAGTCAGGATTTTAAAAATCTTGTAGCCTGCGCTCAGCTTAAGATACCATTTTATGGAGCGCTTTTGCGGACAATTTAAAAAAGCGTTTTTTATTTTTGGGTGTGACAATTCAAAATTCAAACAATATTAGCCATTTAAGGATTATATTGGGACATTTTGGGGAGAAAATAAAATAGAATGGAATAATACAGTAGAGACTATAAGCTCAGTTAAAGATTTTCTTTAAATTTTACATTTTTCTGTGTCTACTAAACATGTGTAATGTATCTAATTAAATACTCTATTTCAGTTTAATGCTAATTAAATAGAATACTCTCAGCTTTTTTTTAACACATTTGACACTATTCCTCATTATTTAGCAGATTCTTTCTGGCCTTTACACACAGCTCAGATGTCTACATATTGGAATTGTATCTGATTTAAATCCATTTGGAAGTGGCAGCCTAGTAGCCTGTAAATGCAGCCTAGTAGACCCAACATCCCTTTAGGAAAGTCACTTCACTCAGCTGCCATATTTGCAATGCCTTCGGGCACCTATTTCAGTCAAACCGAATAAAGTCCTATCCACTTTGAAGAGGGAAGATTGATATCTCTAAAGTTGCTTGCTAAGGACGCAATAAAAAAAAAACATTTTTTGACCAAATATTATACCTGACATCAACTGTGCCATAAATTTTGTTTTAATAAGATAAAATTGAGCTTTCCCAGGTTGTTCCAGCTACTGTGCATGTGCAAAGCCCTTTTCAAAGCCCCTTCCCCAGAGAATTATTATTCAGTAATGATTGATGATCAGTTTATTTAATTGGAAGACGTGACTTCCTTAGCTATATTACTGATTTATAATTTGAGCTGTTGAGCTGTTGAGTCACCTGTTGTGAGTGCCTGTGTGACTGCACAGGACAGGAAAATAGGCAGAGAGTGAGACGGGGCTACTTTACTTTTGTATGAGCCTCAGACTGTATGAGCCTTGTCTGCCACCTCTGCCTAGCATTGCATCACTTTTGCCCTTTGCTCCAAGAAGGAGGGAGAGCTCAGGGCATGATGCTCTGCCTCTGGCCCTGTCTACAGACTTCAACTTTAGACAGGCCATGCAGGGAGGCATAAGGCTTGTGACTGCGCCTTCGCCTTTCTAAACTTCTCGACCACCATCTGTACAGATGTTTCAAAGAGCTTAGAGGATGTGACTGGTGAATCAAAAAGAAATTTCCTTTCCCTCTCCCTGATATCAACCAGACTAATCCATAGATGCCTCTCCGTGGCCACCATTGCTGTCATAAAATGCCCTATAAAGCAGCTGTTTGTTTGGTGGTCCTGAGAGCTAAATCTGTGGAGTGGTGCAGCTCAGTCACCATGTCCAGGGAAAGCCGCTCACCCTGATCTAGGAGCAGATCAGCTTAGTATGTCTGCAACACTGTCATGGTTTGCAGCACAGCATCATTGAGCCATGACATGACCTGGAGTGGCCCAGCTAGCAAGGTGGGAGTCTGCAGGGATGATGCCCCGCCGAATGAAACGCCCACAAGATTCTTGTCAATGAGAGGCATCTCCACATACCGGTTCTTTCTTGCTCCCTCTACATTCATTAGATTGGCACAATTAGACATTAGATTCAGACGCTGGTCACACCAAAGGCGTTGCATACGTAACCAGAGACGTTTCTTACTAACTTGACCAAATAATGAGTTCTAGTAATGTTTAAACATAAAATCCATGCAAAAGCACACATTTTTCATGTTTATTTAATGCATAATGCATAAATGTGAATCATGATGGCAGTATACTTATATAGCATATTGTGTCCACAGCTTGTTGGCATTTACTTTACATGCTGATGTTTATCTAATGACATATCGCTTAGGGTTATATGAATGCATATTGATTATTAAAAAACGTGTTTTGTCTTGAATCAAATGGAGAAAGAGGGATGATAGAGATTATTTAGTCTGCCAAATACAAGTGTGTCACAACTAAAGAATGATTTATGGAAAATACATATTGTTCTCATTAGAGAGGAGCTTGGTATTTTACAATCCTACATTTCAGGGACATGTAATTGTAAATCTTTTTACTTAGTCACTCAATAATTTAGTAATAATATATATTATTCTTATGGAACAAATGCTGCTTGCTGTTAATAAACATGCCACATGTTGCCTTCAATTTCATCTATTAACATTTGCATTAAAAAGATTGGGATTATGGCACCAGTCTGTTTAATCCTTTCTTCACAACCATGGCAATCAAAGGAAATTGTTTCAGCGCTTTGAATCCTATTTAATTTCCCCCAAACTCAATTTGTTTTCCTCCCTTTGCTTTGATTTGTTGGTTTCTATGGCCACAATTCATTAGAAACATTTACTGGTCTATCAATAGCGACCAGGCCCTGTCTGAGAATAAATCATGAGAGGATGCCGCTAACATCAAGCAGAGTGGGTTTGATGGACACCCCTGAATATCGACTCATAGGATGGGACAAATAAGTCTACCCCCATCACTCCTCCAGCAGGCTGTCAACTTTGGCACATTGTTGCATGGGACCATTGTACATGTTCTCCAAAATGCAGTCAAGCTTTAGAAATAAAGAGCCCACGAGACCCATTTGCTACAGCAGGCAAACCCAGCTTTAACAGTGCGTCACACACAGTCCACATTGACACTTTCATGGCTGCTTTTTTTCAAATCAGCGCTTTGACCTTTCGAGAATTTTCCTAATTGTTCCATTCTCTGTGTTTCTTTATTCTTTGTCCACTTTTCCCCCTCTATTATGATTGTCTTTTTCTCATTGTGTTGTACTGTTTCCCCACTCTCGATCTCTATGGTGACTGCTAGCTTCCCAAGAATAATGAAAACCTGGGGATTAAGAAGCATGAACAGTGATGTTTTTTTTATAAATATATACCAGCATATACACCAGGTTTTCTTGTCCGGATAGAGTAAGTTAGTCTGTAATGTAGGACTCATTTCTGCTGTTTTATTTCTGCTTGCTTCATTTTAGTATTGTGGAGTGTTTAGGACTCGTGTCCATGGCTGTTTTGTGTATACAAAAAATTTATTGTTTTGCAGACATAACCTGATTTGCAAAACTAAAAATCATGGGTTAAAGGGGTTCTCAATAAGTGTTGTGATCACCTACTGTAGATCATGACATCTAACCTTTGGTTACTCCAGGGTGATGGAATCTTTAATAATTGTGCTACTGTATAGGTTGCTTTGTAACACCTGTCTGTTCAATGACTAAATACTACAGAATTTGGTAGAAGTGCAACAGAAGAAGCAGAAACCTCCTAAGCTTTTTAGATGGTTCCTGTTCCCTAAAGATTAGGGTAGTTTCTGACTCTGTGTCTGTGACTATGATTAAAGTTATGGAAGGCAATTTCAGAGAGACTAGCAATAGTAATCTAGCTTTTAAAGTATAAGCTCCCTCCCTTCAGTTTTCTCTCCAAAGCCACGCCTTCTCCAAAATGCACACATATAGTTTGACAGGTAAGTAGGACATCCTATCATTGCATACAGACTGAATCTGGATGTGAAAAGGTTTTCAATCAGTAAAGCATAAAGGTTTCTGGAAAAAAATCGCCTACACTGCTTTTAACCGACAACTCCCTCTGATGACTACAATGATTATTAAAACTATTGGCTAATGAAATGCTGGCTTAACTCAGGTTCTGTGCAGACTTTCTGGTGTATTAATTAGCATCCACAGCCACTGTCAAGTATCACTAAACTTTTAAACTTATTCTAACTCTATCTGCAGCCAGGCTGCTGATTAATCCTAGTATTTGCTACCAGTACCAGCAAAGGCCTCTGGGAAATTCCCAAGCGTGTGTCTCGGTTGTGGGAGTTCTAGTGTTAGTGTCAGCAGCAGTCAGCTTATTTTCTACAGGGAGGGAGAAAAAGAGCTGCTCACTCACTATATCTGGAAAGCTTAACCACAGCTCTGAACCCTGTATATTCACTCTGTAACAAATTGCAGGTGTGTGAGATGCAGTGGCGCTGGTTGAAAAGAACCGACTGATGTTTAAGTGATATACACCTTTTAATAACTTCTGCAGATTTGCCTGTGATGGGATATATATATATATATATATATATATATACAGTATATATGATATATATGTGTGTTGCGTGTGTATTACATTATACTGTATGTTTGTATTAGCTCAAATGAGCTTATTTACTTCAGTACTGACTGAGAGTATTTTTTTACCCCACCAAGTATTTGAACACAGCAGAGCCTTTCACTTGCTTTGCCAGGCAGTCAACACTGCCTCACAATGACTAAAAGGAATTTTTTCCCAGTCTCAACAGCTGTCAAAAGAGAACGGAGATACAACAATGTGAGAATACTACCAGAGGCTAACTGACAGATGATATTAAGCCTGTCTTGGAAAGCTAAGGAGACAGTATAAACATTGAGTAGAAGGCCAAAACATAACAAGCTGTATCCTAGTGGAAGCAGACACACACTTACCCAGCATGCCTTTCATTTCTTTCTCCCTCAAAACATCCCCAGTGATAAAAATCATTTGCCAATGCTTTGTTATTTTAGCTACTCAAATTGAGCTATTTGTTAACAGTTCATGGTAAAATGTAACTCTTTAGAGCTGTGGTGTAGTAAGAGCATGTGCAAATATTTTATGAAAATGTATTATGGGCCATTAAAAATAATACAATAATTTTAATGGAATTAATTGATTCTTCATGGCATTCTTTAACATCATTAACATTTCTCTGTCCAGTATCATTATATATTGAAATACAAATACACTAATCAGTCAATTGTGTGGTAGCACTGCAATGCATAAAATAATGCTGATACAGATCAAGAGCTTCAGTTAATGTTTACACTAATCAAAGACCCTACCCAGGTGAAAAGAATATATATATATATATATATATATATATGTGTGTGTGTGTGTGTGTGTGTGTGTGTGTGT
>JAZGTI010005625.1:0-14698 GCA_036877585.1 Botia kubotai
GGGATCATCAGGGTGGAAAGAGAGGTAGAGCTGGGTGTCATCAGCATAGCAATGATAGGAAAAGCCATGTTTCTGAATGACAGATCCTAGAGACGGGAAGTGGTCCAAGAACTGAGCCCTGTGGCACCCCAGTGTCTAGGTGTTGCAGGTTGGACACCTTACATTTACATTTAGTCATTTAGCTGACGCTTTTATCCAAAGCGACTTACAAATGAGGACAAGGAAGCAACTTCAATTATAATAAGAGCCAACAGTGAATACGTGCATAGACCTTTCCCCTCCAAGACACCCTGAACAACCTGTCAGAGAGGTAGGAACTGAACCACCGGAGTGCGGTACCTGTAACGCCCAGTGATTTGAGCGTAGTCAGGAGGATCTGGTGGTTAACAGTATCAAAAGCGGCTGAATAAGAACTGACGCTTTAGCCAGTCTGAGGTCTTCAACAACCGAGAGCAGTGCAGTCTCAGTCGAATGACCTTTCTTGAAACTGGATTTGTTGTTATCCAGGAGGTTGTTCTGGGAGAGAAAGGCAGACAGTTGACTGAACACGACTTTTTCTAGAATCTTGGCCATGAATGGAAGCAGGGATACCGGTCTGAAGCTTTCAAGAAGTGTTGGATCTAGGTTAGGTTTCTTTAGCAGTGGGGTTACCCTAGCCTGCTTAAATGAAGTGGGGAAAATACCAGTGTGAAGAGATGTATTAATTATATGAGTATAGTGTGACTAGTGTCTAGTGACTAGTGTGACTGCTAGAGAAATAGCGCGCAAAAGTTGAGATGGAATAGGATCGAGCGGGCAGGTGGTAGGATGGCTAGATGACATGAGTTTGGAGACCTCAGAGTCAGAGAGCTGAGAAAAAGGAGTGTTTGTGTTGTTGCTGGTGTAATAAGTTTGAGGTGTGGCAAAATTGAGCACTGATTGTTGCAGTTTTGTTAAGGAAGAATGTAGCAAAGTCATTAGTAAAGAGTGTGGAAGATGGAGGTGGAGGAGGAGGACAGAGGAGGGAAGAAAATGTTTCAAATAGCATGGAGAAGTATAGCAGGAGTTAGAAGCGTTGTTAATTCTGTGATGGAAATATGTCTTTTTAGCAGTAGTGACAGCAGCAGAGAAGAAAGCCAGAAGAGATAAGACATAAGGTGTGCAGTATCATTTGTCTTGCACCACAACCTCTCTGCACCCCTGAGCTTAGAGCGATGTTTCCGGAGAACATCAGACAGCCAGGGAGCAGAGGGAGTGGCACGGGCTGGCCTAGACAATAGTGGACATACTCTGTCTAGACATGATGCTAGAGTAGAGCAGAGTGTGTTAGTAATTCATAATAAAACATAATGCCAATTTTATGTTTATTTCATTGAGCAAAATGGAAGGCACATATACAAACATCCAAACTGAAATTAATGTATTAAATAAATAAATAACAAAATAAATACATACTTTTATATCTATAAATAAAATAATTTAAGCTAAAATCTCTGAATCTTGGTTTTTAGTAAGAAAAACATCACAAAAACACATTATTACAAGATGGCAAGAAATACAGAAGTTAGTTCTCACAGAGATCAAGAGATGATCCGATGACCATTAGCAACCATTAACAAATGAGAACGGGTCATGTGCGCAATAAATAATATTTCTTTCCTTTAACCTATAAATGCATTGCATGATACTTATGTATTTCACTGCAGTAGGCTTCAGGGACTACCAGTTTAAGGAAGTTAAAAGAAAGAGCGTTCAATAAATACACTGATAATACAAAATGTAACATCTACAAATAAACAAATACAAATTTTTCTGCCAGCAGTAATGAGCCCTGTTTACCCTTAAAGTGAAAATGCTGCACAATGCCACAAAATCACAGCCAATCAGAGCTTTATGTACAGTTTTCTGAAGGAGGATTTTGAGCCAATGAGATTTTACTGTGCCTGGGTCCACATGGTCTAACGGTTTATTGGCCTGCTACATTTCTGCACCGCTGCATGGGGTTGGAGTTCTCAGAGCTAGAGAACTCTGGTGTCATGCCACGGATACTGAGAATATTGCGGAGGACATCACAGCTAAAAACCTGCAGCTGTTGCAGGGTAAGGTGCGCCGCCACCTGGGTCTTGTATTCATTTGTCAATATTTTGACCAGGTCATGCATATACATCTGTGTCTGTTGGTCTAATGTCTCTTTTGTGCTCACAAATCCTGCTTTATTTTGCAACTGTGGAAATATACAAACACTGATGAGTACCAGGGTTTAGATTTAATTCTCATCATGGTATGATGAGATTCTCATTTCAGTTGACTTGACCACACCCTAGAGGATGTTAAATTAGAACGATAAGAAATTTACCGAATTGCTATTCAAAGAAATGAAACAGTCAGATAACAGGAATTGTATCATATCCAAAATCATTGAGAATATTATAGATCAAACACAGTTCTGTAACAAAGCATAAATAAATAAACCCTTAATTTGGACTAATTAGCTATTTTGCCCTGATATACAGAATACATTTTAAGAACTGTTTCTAAAAAAAAACCCTATATGATAATATACAGCCGAATTACCAAGCAATTAATTTAAATAATATTACAATATATGGTTTTAAACTAAACCCACAGCTGTCGTGTGAACTTTTGATATTCATTATTATATATTTATGGTATTGCTAATGTTTTGTGGCCTTAAGACCTTGTATCTATACAATAAAAAATATCCAAAATATATGCAAAAATATGCAAAATAATATTTGAAAGTTTATTTCATCAGCATTGTGAAAGAAAACCAGAAGTTCTACCTTTCCCATTTATATTGTTATATTGTTACAGTTCAAACATGCTATTGGACAGCCATCTAAACATACAGACTAAAAATAAAATAATATAATACCAATTACAATTTATTTTTCAGAGCATAAAAGCAAACTTCAAAACTAACCTGTGTGTTAATGGTCTTTTTCAGGCTAATGCTCATACACTTAGAAAATAGTAAATGTCTCCTTAATATCTTAGTTGCTTCTCCAAGATAGCATTGAAGTGCAGGTCAAGCAAAAACTAATGTTTATATGTTTTCTCCTTAGGAAGACTCCAGTAATCTAACGTGTTTCTATAGCTTCATAAGAGTGTTCAGTCCTTAGATTTGCCAACATTCTAAAGTCTGCCATTAAAAGGCAGTTGCTATGCTACCCACATTAATTCCACAAGTGCCTTACCTTGTTAATTAGGAACAAAAGTTCTCGAATTCCAGCTATAAGGTCATCCACCTGATCTGTTTGAGGAAGTGTGGTGGCTTTGCTGATCTCTTTTAAGAGATTCAAATGTAGCGTGAGTCCTTTAAATATGTGGTCTAGGCAAATCTCCTATGACACAGAGAGAGAGAGAGAGTTCTCAAGTTATTTTCTGAATTTACAATGTTGTAATTCTTTATATAGATTGCGTTTCTCTAAAAAGGTTCCATCAAAAAGTCAACAAAGCAATAATTCTCATAAAATTAATACTAAAATAAACTCACCAGGGTGAAGTTTTCAGAGATGCTCTCAAGAACAGGGGCAGAAGGAATGAGATTATCCTTCAGGTGCTGCAGCTGTAGATTCACCAAACTGCCCAGAGTCAGAGTCTGGAGGAGACAAGCATTCGATATGTTTAAACATGAAAGGACAAAGTTTCTCGCTCTTGCATCAGCAGCCCATCAAATTTGTAATTCCTCACTGACATGTCCAAACAGAGTAATTTTTGTATGTACTAGCAGATTTGTACATACCAGTGTTTTATAATGATATTTTTTTTTCTGGCTAGAAATGACTAGTATATACTGGCTTTGAATATACTTGTATGCTTTTTTTTTAAATCAACATACATAACAGTCAAGCAATACAATGTTATCAGTATGGGAAGTCTATGAGTCTTGGGAAAAACCCATTACCTAGAAGTGTTAGCCACATTCTCTATTAGTTACATATATGCTTATATGCATATATCATAAACATCATACACAAATTTCAAGGATGTGATATTCCTGGTTTTTAATATTCATTTAAATAATCTGCAATAAACATGCAGTGTTCTGTGTAATGGAGGACTGTGTCTCCCTCAATGTCTGTGGTGGCTAAAACACATATATACTCACCTCAGTGTTTATCCAGGATGCATGAGCCGGAGGAATATCATCCACAATTTTACTTATTAAACTGTGAGCCTGTTTAATCATGTCCGTGTCCATTGTATTCAGCTTCTCGGAGAGCAGAGGAGCAGATCCCACAATTCCCAGTAATGTGACTAAGACAGCAGCTGGAGAAGAGAGAGAGAGAGAGAGAGAGAGACAGACGCGATCAGAAGTGTGTAGGACTGTGACGCACTGCTCACACACATTTTTCAAATTATAAATTGCATTATATTGACTAAAAATTTGAATATATATGTTAAATATTCAAAAGCTATACATAGTATATAATTAAAAAACAGTATACATATTACTGAAAATATATGTATGCTATACACTAACTTTTAAAACCATTGCTTTAAATATTTGTTTTTTATTTTATTTAAATTGTATTTATTTTATTTTATTGTATTTTATATTTATTTTAAATATAAACCAAACAAATCACAAACTTACCCTGGTAGAAGTTCATTATAACAGCAACCAAAAAGAAAGTGCACAAAAGTTAAGAAACTACAGCAACAAAGCCTCATCATGTTGAACATTTATACACCCTCCAGGGGAAATTCCTCTTCTGACACTGACGTTGTCTTGAGCAGAGTTAGTAGATGCAGTAATCTTCTTGGTAAAAGCAAGAAGATTATTGCAATTGGGTGTATGCTTAATGAGTATGATGAAATTCCTGTACTTTAAATTTTATAATTCTTTTAATTAATAATTATTTTTTATTAAACCACAAACATTACATAATACTTGAAAGAACAACTTTTATGTACATTTATGTATGACTAAATGTATGAATCAAAGTATCATCACATTTTTTAATTCTTTGAAACATCACAGGACAAGAGTCCACAGGACAAAACTTGCAATTATAAAGGTAACAGAAGCAAAAATATAATCTTAAACAAGCATAGTTATTAAAATGATTTTGTATTAAATGATTATATTATATTATATTATATTACAATCTTCAACTGTAACACTCTGGGTTACTCTTTGTTGTTCACAATGAGTGTGACAACTGTGACGTCAGTACTGTTCTCTCTGTGTTTCCCATGGATTTTAAAGCAGTTTTTTGTTAAGTGTTTAGCTTGCACTCCCAGGAAGAAGTCAAGACAAAGATATGAATAATGATGAGGAGGATTTTCACAGATACATCAGTTCTACTTTACAATCTTGTCTATTTAAATGATAGGTTAAATGATATATTCCATGCTGTTCTAACCTCAACTTCCTGCCAACCAGTCTCAAATGTGTGTGTTATGTAATCAAGGCATAGCAAATGGAATCACTCGATTAGTGTGAGACAATTAAATCTAATAATTACTCAAAGTCACACTGAACCAGAACATTCATATGGAATTATTAAAGAAAATCCTATATATAAATCAGTTCAATTGCTTCTATAAAGCTTGTTGCTTAACTATTGAATGATTTATTGGATTTTTTTTAATTGTAAGGTAAGTACAGAAAACATGTTGTAATGTTTGATGACATGAAAAAACTAAGATGATGGACAGACAGACAAATAGATAGATTTGCTCATTACATTTGATTTAATACGTAATGGGTTGAGTCAGAGAAGAGTCTATGTTACTCGTTATTTCCTGCTCTGTCATTATGACAGCAAAACCATGGTAATAATGTGGGTTACAGATTGTTGTGTAATGGCACAAACTGAGTTTCCTTCAGAGGAAGTGGAGGGGCAAAGACAGAAGAGACAGCCGAGGGGAAAGGGGAAGAAAGATTTCTATGGAAACAAGCAGTATCATGTGTGTGAAATGAAGTGGATGAAAATGACTTCAACATCACATGTACACACACAGCATGAAGTTTCACAAAGCCCTTCACTGGCATAAAACCACTTCAGACAGCACACACATGTATTCAGAATGGAAGTGTTGCTCCAAGCATAAAACATAGTATTTAGGGGTTCGAGCACGTAGTGCTGAAACCATATTGTAATTGTTAGGATTTTTATTATTAGGGGTTCGAAAACTAACATTTTTCACATTTTTGGACGCTGATTGTACACCGCTGGTCGTAGACTCAAAAACTTTACATCGTTGCATTCCTTGGGTCAGCATGAACAAAAGTGTCACAAATTTTTGAGCTACGACGTACAGTTGTCCTCGAAAAATTGACATATCCAAAACCTACTTTTACGAACTAGTCCTAGGAATTTGAATTGGAACCAAACCAGTGCAGAAATACTCGCTGGACACTGAATATCAACAATTATCAAAAAAGTTTAAACTTCGACTCACGGTCGGACAGAAACACCAAAATGTTCTATGCTAATGTTAGCCAATTACTACATTTAACTATACCTCTTGAACGGAATCTTAACCAAACTTGGTACACATGTGTATAAGCTTAATCTTTGGTCAAATAAAAAAACTGCGCAGCTCTGCCACTTGGTGGCGCTATACAGTGGAAAAAACATAAAAACGTCTATAAATACGCAACTTTTGGTCCGAGTGACTTGAAAATGGCAATGATGTGTCTTGGTCCAAAGTGGCACAAGTGTCTATGTGGATATTTGCGTATCTCAAAAAACATGGCCGCCATAAGCCAATAAAGTTTAACCACCTATTTGACAAGGTTATTGGAGGTTGATCGGTCTGTAAAATTTTTGAAAGAAAAGGAGTTTTATGGCTCTGTAATCACGTGGTGTTTCACACATCCACACAATATGCATATCATTTGATAAATCTCGTCATGTTGAACGACTTTGCCTTAAGAACCATTGCTGTCAATTAAATCGTTCATTAAATATTCGCAATTATGTTAAAAACCTACTTTTGCAAACTAGTCCTAGGTTTTTCACCCAATCTCGATCAAACTACTGCAGCACAGTTCTCCAGACTCTCTAGATCAATAATTATCAAAAAAATGTTGAAGTTTGTCCTTTGGTTAGCTATAACAAGGTAATTTAGAAAAGGGGCATGGCCGCATATACCCAAAAGCTTATAAAACCTAAACAAAAACTTTACGAAAACTGGTGAAAACATGTGGCAGATGACTCTTAACAAGCATGCAAAGTTTAATTGAGATCGGACCATAGGTGGCGCTATAACAATTAAAATAGTGTCAAAAACATGATATTTCTATTGTAAAAGTACTAAAATTGCAATATAACGTCCATATATACATTATATCTTCATATCATATGATAGACCTCCTCATGCTGTACAACTTTGCCTCAATAACCATTACTGTCAATCAAATCGTTCATGAATTATTCTCAATTGTTAAAACCCTACTTTTGCGAACTAGTCCTAGGTTTTTCACCCAATCTCGATCAAACTACTACAGCGCAAGTCTCCACACTCTCTAGATTAATAATTATCCAAAAAAAATTAATTTTGGCCTTAAGTTAGCTATAATGGGTTCATTTAGAAAAGGGGCTTGGCCACATTTACCCAAAAGCTTATAAAACTTAAACAAAAAATCAAAACTTTACGAAAACTGGTAAAAACATGTGGCAGATAACTCTTAACAAGCATGCCAAGTTTCATTGAGATCGGACCATAGGTGGCGCTATAACAATTAAAATAGTATCAAAAACATGATATTTCTATTGTAAAAGTACTAAAATTGCAATAAAACATCCATATATTTACACATACATTACATCTTCATATCATATGATAGATATCCTCATTCTGAACAACTTTGCCTCTAGGACCACTGTTGTCAATCAAACTGTTTTTTTAATTTTTGAGATTATTTAAAAATCATACTTTGGTGAATTAGTCCTAGGTTTTAAACTCAAACTTAATATATACCACTTTTCAAAGGTTTTACTGTTTAATTCATATGTATTAATTCATTTTGTATCTTTTTCTTAAAGTTAACCACCAAACTTACATTAAGGAATAACATTTTGCAATTATGCCACATTATGATAACACAGAGACCTGAAAATTGTTTTATAAAAAGAACACTTGCAGTAGGCATTTTGTCACACAATGTCAGCCCTTAAATTCCTCGAACCCCGGGTAATCGCTGCTTGCAGCTGTATTTTTATTTTATAATTTCAGTGTTTTTTTAATTATTTTTATAACCAATTACATTTTAATGTCAATTTTCCCCAAAATATTGCAACAACCTGGCCCCCAATGTCATCCCAAATCATGCATCAAGATAAATCAATGTCATGTAATAAATTCAAGGATTTCAAGAAGTTCATTTGATTTTCAGTCTGTTTGTGCTGAACACAGGAGTATCTGACAGGACTGAGGAGTACTGTTCACAATCAGTCAAATATAAATGATGATGTGATGATGGCATTTGGCACTTGCAGAAAGAGTCATTTTTCTTCCATGATCTGGAAGTGTTTGACCTTCCATCTGTATGACAACTCTTCAAATGCCTCATTACCTCTCCTATTACATTTTATTACATTAATATATTTTTATTTTACTTTATTTGTATTAGCAATTCTGTTATATGCATAAACAGACTAATATGTATACAATATGTATACAGTTGATATACAGTAAGCGTTTAAGCAGATTGAAACACTATGTATTAATAAGGAACAGGTGAGAGCTGGCAAAGAATAAAGCTCTAAGTGTTAAATCTGCCCTTCCTTTAAATTCATAACCAACCTTTCATTCTCTATGGGTTTATTGTCTGATCAAGGCTTGTCTTGTGAGGATAAGTGCTCAGCATGAAGAAAGGACCTCTGGAGTTCTTTGAAGATTTTAATTGCCTGACCCATGCTGTGTGGGTTTCTCTGAGCACTCAGAGCAGAAAAATGTCCTTATAATAAGACACCTGAGCATGTTTTACTTCCACAAACGTAGAGTGTGTGGAGCACACAACTTTGATAACACTATTCAATGCTTGCCTTTGATTTTGACTAACACTTTAAAAGATAAAAGTTTTTCACCTTAAGTTCAACAGACAAATGGGTCTTATTGTATAGGGTTCTATCGATGACATTTATGCATTTGGCAGATGCTTTTATCCAAAGCGACTTAGAGTGCATTTAAGCTCTACGTTTTAATCAGTATGTGTGACTTCTGGGAATCAAACCCACAACTTTTGTGCTGCTAATGCAATGCTCTGTAACAGAGTTACATTATCAACCATGTAACATGTAATATGGTTCTTTACAGAAAGGTTGTTGATGTAACACTGTGTACGAAAATAGGCCAAAGTGTACTTTGACTTTGTATATTTTTCATTTTATGTTGTCCCAGTTCGTTTGACTGTGTCTGAAATTGCATACTGTGACAATCGAGTTCCAAAAAATGTTTTTTGAGAGATGAGGTGGGAGGGCGGTTTTGGTGAGATTTTTTGGTGTGGGAGGGTTGTCCTGTAGCTAACCTTACACAATAATGTCAAAATTTGTCTAATTTATAAATATTCTTACAAATTAAAAGAACTGTTTTCTATTTGAATATATTTTAAAATGTAATTTATTCCTGTGATAGTGTTACTAAGCAAGTGAAAAACACGTGGAAAACCACTTTGTAAGATTTAGTTTTCCTTCATACATTTGATTTTTTATGCATATGCTCAAACAACAACAGTCTGCACACTAAAAAAAGAAAACTTGTGAATTATTTCATCCATTTGTATTTTCCTGTGTGTTAGGGTGCAGGTGACAATTTGTGTATCAGTGGTTTCTTTTTGAGCTTTACCGGGAATTAAAAAAATAAATAACTCTTTTGACTTGGGAAAATTATTTTTTTGCCATGTCTGGCACTCGAACGATTTAATTTAAATGTCCCTTACTTGCCTTCAAAAAAAATTCAAAACTTTGGGGCTGCCACCGCTACAAAGCCCATGAGTGCTGTATTACTGGTGTTTTATGTTGTAGAATAAAATGTAAAATTATCTTGAGCTTCTGTTAACTGCTTCTGAGTTTCACCTACAAAAATATGTCATCCCCACAGCTCTCTATTGTATATTGCCTAAGAAAGTTAAAACATATTGATGTTTTCTTTGTTTGGCTTTCAGGTGTCAATAAGACTTAAATCGTAATGACTATTATAAAAGTCCTTTTTAGAAAGTCTCTGCACTTAACAATGGAAGTGATCATTGTTGTGTAGACAACATTGTGATTGTTTAGAATCGCACACATCAAAATACAGCTCCTCAAGCATTTCTTCATTCATTATTTCTTATGTAGTGGTTATTATATAGCTTTATTTGTTTATTTGGCTTACTTGTTTGGTTTATTCATTTAGTGCAGCGTCACCCTCTCACAATAAGTTATAGGTAATATCAGCCGTTGGAGTGTGCATGGATCTGTACTTCGAATTTTCACCCGAAATAGTACACCATCCAGGTACTTTAAGAATTCTCATTTCAACATTCTTCATAATTGTGAAATATCTATTAATTGTGCATGTTATGGAAAGTCAGTGTCATGTTAAGAAAAGCCACTTCCAAATGTTATGGATACTATGCAAGAGTTTGAAAGGCAACAGCATAAAACAGAATATCCAAATGTTGATGTGTAGTTGATATAAGTTTATGTAAGCTATTAAATGAAACCTAATGTAATATAATTTAATGTACATTATGTAAAAAAAGGTAATTTTTTCATTGTGGACATGGATTTTTGGTAATCATTTTAGCTTTTCTTCTGAAATCGAAGTTGATGTGCTTTCTTCAGTGATGGTAATAGAATCTCCCTATAACAATAGAATCATGTTTGTTGGCATTTCCTTCTATTTATTTTATGACTCTGACATGAAATTATGACAATATTGCCACCCTGTGGACCCACTTCTTAGTGCAAATAATTCCATAATTACTTTGGGCTTTAGGATGCTGTTTCATGAGTTAACTGACTATCCACATTTAATAGATATAAGGTTTAATGAGTTAAATATGCTGAGGTAAATTAGAATAAGTTAGGATGGAGTAGTAAGCCTGGAAAATGACCAGGCTCCTCTTGAATTTACATTTTAAACTTTGGGGGCTCCTCAACATGACACCTCATGAAACCCTTAGGAGAAACGCATTCTTTTGAAAAGGAATGTTATGTGGTCATAAAGGTATCTTGAAAAACCCTTCATCTTCACCTTAGAATTGGAGTGTTTAAAACCCTTACGTTTCATTTACAACTGATGTTGAATGTAAAGCAGATGTACAGTTTGGGGATACTGCTCCAGCCACAAGTTGCATGGTTTCTTTAAATGTTCACTTATGTATCTAAAAATTATGTGATGATGCCTTGGAATAAAAAGGAGCCTCATACAGAAATGGTGAGCCATTATCTGGACAGTGAGGAACAAAGCATGATTTTCTACCTGGTATTGCTAGGCTAGTCAGAGGTAGGTGATATGTGGGGGAAGGGCAATTTTATTCTGGGGAGCATCTGACTGGCCAAAAATGATATATGTGCAGAATATATGGAGCAGAAAATTGTTATCAATATTTGTGGTCCATTTTTCAATTGGCTAAATGGTCATTTTTAACTCTTAGGGTAGACTAGAGACAGTTGTAACATGGATGAATTATAACACCATCCTACACACCATCTTCCTGAAATTACAGTATTTATATATGTTTTAATTCATGAATGGGTAAGAAAATAACATTAATTGTCTGGCTTGGTTTCATTGATAATATAAGCTGATGTCATCTAAATCAACAGGATCTCTTGTTTAATTAAAATTAAAATGCTTCAAACCAAATGGGGTGGTGATGGGGGATACTGTAAAATTTTTTAACATGTATATTTAATTAGCACAATAAATTCATATTACAATTTTGTATATTACAATTACCAATGTTTTTTTTATTAGTGTTACAACCCATCCCGGTAGTGGGGTAGATTATAACAACAGCACTCTTGGTTCTTTTACAATACCAAATACATTAACTTATCATTACAGTACATTTTATGTTATGAGTGCATTATAAGGGCACACATGTGGAGGGCGCTGTAGCATATAGAAATGCAATATGAAAGGTTGCATTCTACTTGCGCAAATCTCACTTTTGCTTACATACAACATACTTGCACACATATATACAACCTGTGCATAGGCAGTTGCACATAAACACTTTAAAACAAATGACTTTCATATGTGTGCAGTCTGATTTTCCAGTGCAGAAGTTAATTCTGCACTGTTGTCATTTACATTTGAGCATTGTGGCAGATGCTTTTAAAGTTAACAGATATACGAGATGTACTTTTTTTTTTATCATGCATTCCTGGAAAACAAACTCTGAAAATGTGTCTGAAGTGCTCAACATATGCTCTGCTGGTTTCATTACACTATGACCAAACATGCACACACACTTCAGTGCTCCACCTCCCAGAGTGAAAGGTGAGCTAGTCTGAAATGTAAATTGAATCTGAGGCAACAGCTGTGTGTTACAGGACTGTGTGGTACCTGTTAAAGCCCCACTCCCCATCCACACACACACGTTAGGTTTCTATGCTTTGTGGGGACTTTCCATAAATATTATTTATACTTTTTTGTACAAACTGTTATGTAAATATTCTGTGCTCAAACCCTCACTGTACTCCTAACCCTCATAGAAAACTTTCTGCATTTTTACATCGTCAAAAAAGCAATTCATTCAAATCAATTGTATTTATATAGCGCGTTTTTACAATGTTGCATTGCATCAAAGTAGCTTTAAATATAATGAAAAATAAAACAGAAAACAAAAATAATGTCAAACGTACAACATGAAAAACAGAAGAATACTTGGTATTATTGCAAATTTTTATTGTTTATTAATAATAAAACTACTTGAGGTTTGTAGTTTGAATTATTTGGTTATGAATAAAAAGTTGAATGAACAGATGAAAACTACCACATTTGGTCTATTTGAATGAATGGACGTACATTAGAAACACCTGTCATTATATGCGAACGCTCATACCTCTCTCAGTGGTCTATGAGAGCCTAATATATTTAAACTGCCTACTAACACAGTATGTATAAAATGGTAGAGTCATTAGGACTGTAATTATTTCATTACGCTACAAACAACATTAACAATTTACAAAACCCAAAGCTAAGTTAAATGTAAGCAGTCTCTCAGTAAGCAAACCAACAGGGCCACAGTGGCAAGATACCAAAACTCCAAAGATGTATAGATGGAGAATAAACATTGGGAGAAACCAGGCTCAACCGGAAGGGCCAGTTATGCCTGGAGGGCATGTTAAAGCTGCAATTTGTAACTTTTTTGGATATAAATGAAGAGCTGATAATACTGATTTAAAATTATATTGATTTAAAAACTGTTGGGTCATATTTTGTGACAATATGTCAAGCACTGTTACCAACAGAGATGGTGACAAGCATAATATTACCAATTGCAGTTGTAACATCACACTACTCTGACTGGGCAGGGAACAAAAATATAGAATCTAACTAGGCTGATAGTAGGTTTGTTGATTAATAGGACGTTTAATAAAGAACACTATTATTTAGTATGTTAAATAATAATAATGTTTAATCGGAGTATTTACTATGTTTAAAAATCAATTTCCTTCATAGGGAATGCTGGATGGTCCCCACAGTGGAAGAAAAACAAGAAACACACATACAATTCTTTTATTGATCTCTCTTTTACAAATAATCCTTGGCTACATGTACACATGCACATTTGTGTATGATGGGTAGTGTGTATCTATGTGTATGATCATTTGTATTTTAAAATGTGTGTGTGTGTGTGTGTGTGTTGTCTAAATCTTTGTCCTGTCTAAATCTTTGTCCTGTGTCTGAGAATGAGATGCAAGCAGGGGTAAGTCTTACCATTTATATTTTAGAAGTACTGGTCCTCTTCAAAGGATTCTTTAAAGGAATGTTTCTTTTTTAGGAAAAGACATTTTGCGTCTTGTGGGGCCAACATTTCTCTTTTCCGAAAAGTATCATTAAAGTATTATAAATGCCATATGACAGATTGTGTTTAAATTGTATGACAACAATCTAAATAGTTTGTGCATATTCAAACAGTAATGCCAGATTTGACACCAAGTGTCATTGGTTCTCACTGGAGTGATTAACTAATCAGTAGTAATTCCTAACCATTACAATTATTTATTATGTTCACATAATATATCTGATCACCTAATGTTGCAAAGGGCTCTTTATTCAGCCACTCTTAGGTAATTTCCTTGAGGAAATACAGGTATAATAGATTGCGATGAAAGTGCGTCATAAGAATTGTTACAAGTCCATAAAGTGCGGAGCACACAAGAGTTTTACTCATATACTAAGAGTGGTGTTATTTAAGTGTGTGCGTGCATCTAAAAGTAAGTTTCTCTGTTTATTGATTATATTTATCCTGTATTTTATGGGTTAACACCATAATTATGTTTCATTGAGTTATTTAACTAATACGGCTCATATGACCGATCAGGCTGCGTGTATATACTACCTAATTGCATGATCATTATTGTTTATACGGTTCTCTCTTGTTGTTTACATGAAGCAGAAGTATATTCGTTAATCATGTGTATAATCGTTTCACTATGTACTTGTATATGGCTGAAATGACAATAAACTCCACTTGTAACTTGTTAAATACGTTAAAAAAAATTCTTAGTCATTCTGTTAT
>JAZGTI010005625.1:14757-25065 GCA_036877585.1 Botia kubotai
GTCGGGGGGCGCCAGGAGGGAGTCTCGCCCGGGGAGCAATTCAATGTAGAACCACCACTGGTGCAAGCGGCCGCGGGTTCGAATCATGATCTGACCAAAGTGAAGAATATTATTTCTGATATGTTCTAATGTCTTTTTAACTATTAATATTGTTAATTTTTGCTATTGTTTATTGTATTGTTAGGTACTGATATATGCTATTGTTTTCTACTTGTTTGTAGAACCACACAAACACCTACATGTTTGCATATGTTAATGCAAATAAATCTTCTGTGAATCAAGAAGCATCTTCGTTTCGTTTTGACCAGACGTACCACAGTGATTAATTCAATCCGAACCAAAACCTGACCTAAAATCAGAAAAACCCACCATCACCCCCTAATTCCATGAATAAGACTTTAAGACTTTTTAAATAAGAATAAGTATTTGATTTTTAGCAATGCAACCTTGATGTAATTGTACAATTCTGTGCTTGTCTGTTTTCATGTTACAGTCTATAAAGTGTTCGAAATTGTGACATCTACTCCTGATTATTTTAGCAAAAATCAGCGAATTCCTAAACTGACATCTTGAGTGCTTACAACTGCTCATCATTTACTGTTGTTATGTACATTGTTGTTGTTTCGTTTTCTCTCTGTGTCACTTTTGTGAAGTCTCTGTAATCCCCACAGTTTCTATAATCACACTCAAAGCTCATTTGACAGACAGGAGCTCATTTGGTTATCTCATACCTGTGCTTTTGGATTGTTTTTGAATTTGAATTTTTTTAAACCCTGTTTTGTCTGTCTTTATTTTAACCATTTGGACTTTAACCGTTTGAACCATAAATGCTTAAAATCTATACAAGACACTTTATTTCACATTATGTCTCTTGTTGAGTGAAAGTGCTCTGTTACTTTTCTAAACGATAAAATGAATTAACAAATTTTATGGACTATGAAAATCATGTGTGCTTTTTAGTTATCATGTAGCAACCAATCATCCTACAACCATCCTAGCAACTTTATAGCAACACCCTGGAAACTACATAAAACCCCAAACATTGTTATCCAGTATTAAGTTGAATATAATGTACAAATTCTTTAAAAAGCAAAATCTTGAAGGCACAATATGCTCAATGCATAGATGTTCTTAGGAACTTCTGCCAAAACATAAGACAGCTAGAAACCACCCAGTAAATCATCACTTGTTGGTGTGGCTGCATCTAAAATTACTGATGTAGCTTTAACAGCATTATAGTGTGTAATAGTTTATAATCAGAATATAGTCAGGCTTAGCATTAACTTGGTTAAAAAAAAAATGATGAAAAAATGTTGTCTGATTAAATTTAAGCATCATTAGGGGACAACAGCTGACAACTGTTGTGCCCCTCCATGTTTCTCCTCAGCCAAATTCAATTTGACCATTAGTTTTCACGCTTTCCTCTCCAATGACCAACAATAACATCTCGACAGCTAACAGCTGCTCGAGCTGGCTTATCTAAACCAGGAAAAAACCTTGCATATAGCGAACAGTCCTGCAGAGTCTGGCTCCAGCCCTAATCAAGCACACCTGCGGATGTCTGATAATTACAATGTGCTATACATGTTTAATGAAACAAATACTTGCTGGTTTTAACCTTGATTAGCTTTCCTGTAGCTCCTGTAGTGGTTAGAGCATTGCGTTAACATTGCACATGGATTGCACATACTCAGAAACAATGTATAGTATACTGCAATGTAAGTTGCTTTGGATAAAAGCGTCTGCCAAATGCGTAAATGTACCTGACTTAACCTTAACATCTCCCCCTTTTATCTTCCACCTTCACCCAGCATTTCATTTTCTAACAGCTCTAATTGAAGCATGAGAGCTCTGCCTGTTTTATGGGACTTGCTCTATTTCAGGATCTGCAACTAGACTAGGTCATGTTTCTCTTTTCCTGTGCTCGAATTCCAGTCCCACAGGAATGCCCTTTTAGGACAGCTCTAGCTACAAGGAAGATTCCTTTAAGTTCCTGGGCAACTGTCTTGGGCAGGGAAATCTCACAGCAATCCAGGAAGTAAAAAGTCCAGTTACCCCTGAGGCCTCTGGTCTTTACACTGTGATTGGCATGTTAGAATATTGGCCCTTATTGCATGCATTATAAATGACATTAATCACCCCTTTAAAATGGCATTTGGAGAGTAACTACAGAGGCTGTTTTTGGTTTGGTCAGTGAAGGCTTCCCTGACAGGAGCTGCAATCTTAGGCATATGCCTGGTGTATCATACCCATCTCGTCTCCAATAACCAAATATCAGTCAAACAGTTGCCATGCCCTGAAGAGGAGGTCAAAGAACTGTGATCAAGTTCCTACACATCCATCTCTCTGCTTAAGTTTAAGTTTAAAGGGTCATGGGAGGAGAATATCATGCTTTGATTGCACGATGACTACTTGCCTGCATGTGTAAGACCACAGTCATGTTTACCTTTTGTGGACAACTTTTTCAAAGTCATATAAATAATCATAGTACATATTTATCAGTATGTGTTTTCCCTTGGAAGCAAATCCATGGGATTGTTAGGGCATCACTCGACCAGCTATAGGAAAAGCCGTCAGAAACACATGCACATACAAATATAAAGGCTTGCATCTATGCGGTAAAGGTTTAATTGGCTCTGCTGAGTTAATCAGCACTTCTTTGTAAAAGACAATGTTTGGAATAGAATAGTAGCTCTCTTTATTGGCTGCATGTATAGTACTGGATACTGCCTGGATACCGGAACAGTAGACAATATTCCACAATTTACATTGTCACATGCAGTGTCACTGCTAGAATTCATGATGTCAAAATTAAAAGGCTTTTGTATAATGACCATTTTAGCAAAACATAGTGGGTCATCTGGGTATTCTGTATATACAGACAATCAACATACTTGAAATTCATTCAAAATACTTTTATTCATTCGCTATACTATAGGAACAGAGTTAATAGTTTCATGCATGCAATTCCAATATAACAGAGTTGTACTTGCAAGATTCTTTTGTTCGTGATTGAAGTAAACTTAAAATGTTACTCTTGCTAATCTGTACATGTTAAAAATTATGCACTGTTGGCATATTCACTGAACCAACCATTTAAAAAAATTGGTTGTGAAACCAATCTGTTGTTGTATATGGGTAATTTTGTTCCGTGGTGACTGTCGTGGCATCCTGCACAGCTGCATGTCATTACCGTTGTGAGAGTGTGTTTTCTGCTGATGCGTTTTCACACTTCAGACAGTCCAATTAGGTTCAAGGATGGGATTCAGACAATACAGAATTTAAATGTGACAATTTGTAAAAAAAAAAAAAAATTAAGAATAAAGTAAAGTAGCAGTCTGTCATTATTTAATTTAATGTGACTGTTGTTTATTTTTGTCCTTGTTTTATTTGGCGAAATCAGGAAATGAACAAATTAAACACAATCTGTATTTAAAGTAAAAAACTAGTATCACAGACAAAATGAAGCTTATGTTTTCAGTGTTAACATTTATCAGCATAACATTTATGTAAAACAATATTAATATCAATGAAATGAATAAGCTCTGCCATCAATGAGATGCATTGCCATGTTGGCACTCCAGAACAGATAACACTTTCAGAGAAACCTCAAAGACCTTTCACATTCTTTGCACATAATGCATCAGTTTACATGGCTTATAAACCAGTTTATGTAAAAGCATAATGTGATAGCTATATGTAATAGCTTTGTTCCGAAACCTAGTAAGCTATATACGCTTTATTCCGAAACCTAGTGAGCTATATATGTTTTATTCCGAAACCTAGTGAGCTATATACGCTTTATTCCGAAACCTAGGGAGCTATATACTATTTACTAAGACAATGATGGAAATTAGATAGAACCTCATGTTGGGGCAGGAGAAGCATACAGGAGGCCTGATTTACAATTGATTTCAATGGGATTAATATTAGCTTATGTCACTGTGCTAACAATGTGATCTCCTGAAAGATAAAACACACAGTACACAGCATATGCACATATTGGGTAAAATAATAAATTAGTAATTAATTGAACAATTTTATAAATCCTTTATTGAGTTTAATTTCTTACAGTTTCTTCTCAATAAAGGATACATTAATGCCATCTTGAAATTTGGCCAAAATAAAATATGTTAGAAGGAATGGTCTAGATATAGTCTTATAGTCTAGAGTTTCTGTGTAATTTCATGTTCAATTTCTTGGTGACATCTATAAAGGATTAACAAAAATAAAACAAAAATAATTAATTATACTATATTGTGATATTAAATTACAGACAGAACAGAACATTTTGATTTGTGATTTTGATTTTGGCAGATTTTCAGAATTAATCTTGCTGGCACTCCACATGGGAAACTGCAGAACCACGGAGTATTTGATGCACCACACCAAATTCAGGATTCAGTCTAACTGCACAAACCCTCCCTGTGGTGCTTGCCATCATCTCATTATTTTGAAACATCAAAAGTCTTGAAAAATTTCAGTAATAATTTTGAAAGTTAACAGAGTGCCCACAGTTATTTTCTTTTGAAACAGCTTTAACAGTGATTTATCTAACAGTGATTGGTCAAAAAATAACAAGTCAACCTGTTTATTAATTTTAGGTCCCAACATCATTACTGCTGCAGGGCTCACAGGGAAAATAACTTACTGACTCTTTGTCCCTCTAAAAACCAAACCCCTGTATATTGTAGCAAACTACAATGCTTTTTACGTTGTGGCCTGTGTACTGATACACCTGATGAACCATTGATGTGTGCCTTTTGCTCCATGCAATGCCTGCCAAATGGGCATCTGACTAAAAACGAACAACAACTCCTTTAAAAGCGTACAACACAGACAGACCTCTTAGATAAACTTGAAGCTTGCCCATTTCTAAATCAATTATTCATTTAAATTGGATTAGATGGCCCCTGTGACTTTGCTCCTTTCTTCAGTCTTCTGTCTCTACAGGTTTGTGACCCCAGCAAAAAGACAGTTTGTCTGTGAATGGTTTCTGTCTCAGCATGACGTTTCACATGGCCTCTGGTTTTTAGTAGCGTACTGGTCAACCATGAGAAGTGCCTTAGACAGGGTGGTTGATAATTCATGGGTTACAAGGCTGATATTCTTTGTTTTACTGAGTGTTTTATGAACTTTTTGAGCTGGATAGCTCATTTGCCCAGTATGCCCATTATGTTTTGGCAGCCTGAGAAGCTTCTTCCACATCATGAGCACATGGTGCTATACCACAGTGCTGATGGTGGAAGACTCCTCAGACTTGCCCTGCCTGCTGGGCAGAGACTTGAGATACTCCAGGTGGCGCCTGGCATCTTCCTGATTGTGTCTCACATAGTAGACCAGGTAAGAGATGACCATGGTGAACCATCCAAACATGGTCACCAACATGGCCACATCCGTGGTCTTTTTGAGCACCACACACAGGTCCAGGTCTTTGGCCAACAGGAAGGGCACACCTTGGGCTCCGGAGTCAGAGGGTTCAGAGGTCTGGCAAATAATACCAGTCAAAGACATGGGCTCCAATTCCAGGCGTGGAAGCTCCGTCTGTAGACGACAATCACAGTGCCAGGGGTTTCCTGTAAGGTTGGATCGTGCTTTGACACCTTCAAAAGCATCTGGGTCCAGTGTTGTGAGCTGGTTGGATGAAAGGTCTAGAAACTGCAGTGAGGCTGCCAGGCCTCTAAAGGCTCCAGGTTTAAGCAGAGCCAATTGATTATAGGAAAGGTCTAGTTCCACTAGCAGTGGAAGATCATTAAAAGCATTGGCAGGGATGCTGGTCAGATGGTTGTAGTTCAAGTACAGGCGTTGTGTGTCGTTAGGAATATCCTGAGGGATCTCGGTAAGATGCATGTTGCTACAACGCATTGTCTTACCACCAAACAAGCCCTCACTGTCTGAACAGTAACAGAGTTTGGAGCAGGATGTTGCAGCATGGTGGAAACACAGTGTCATCAGCACCAGGCTGTGAAACAGCAACCACATAACCAAAGAATGCTGAAGCAGCCAACCTGAGGGTAGCAGCATTGTGGGACTGCGTGCATAATCCCCTTACAGTATTGCCTGTGGTGCAAGCATGTGGGGGCAGTACCCAACGTCAAAATCCCCAACAACCTCTGAGCCTGGAAGATTAAAGAATGCAGTCAGTAAATGGGAAATATCTGTTTCTTTATTTGACTGAAAAATGTGTTGTCTTGTAATGTCATTGTGCTTAATGTTTATTTACATTATTAAATATTAAGGCTGGCCAAGATATAAAATATTTGAATATAAAACTGCTGCTACAGAATTGTGAATATAAAAATGATTTTAGGGCACTTTGTATTAGGCAATTAAGTTTTTCAAAGACAGCCCTGTGGGAGTGTTAAGAGTTTATTTGGGTAAGACTTTACAGAACATCAAAAGCAAAAATGCTGATAGAGTTATAGATAGAGCAAATTAGTTCTCTTGAACCAACTGTTCAAAACGCAATTAAATAATTAATTTATACCATTGCTCATAAAATAAAAAATCTACATTCTACTTTGTAACAATGGCTGTTGGATCAAAGTGAAAACAAAGAGAATAATAATTACCCCCAAGCCATTTAAAAATATAATGTAAAATAACATTCTTAATATATATCTTAATGTTATATTTGATGCTATGGTCTCCTGAATACTTAAAACCAAATCATTGTTTAACCTCAAATTAAAGAGTTCTTTCACTAAGTCTAATTTCCCTTCTCTTGGAGCAGGGCCTCATCAATCTCTACTGATCTGAAGATTTGTACATAACCCACTTTGATTGTCCCAGTTAGCTTCGAATAAATTTCACCCCCTGTACCTATCAGTGTTTATGAGTGGTGTATACACACACACGATCATAAGCACAGAAATGAAAATTAACAGTTGCCTTTTTAAACTTGCCTTAAAATTTACTGACGTATGCTAGCATACTGATGTTTTAATTGCTTAAAGGAATGGGGAATTTACTATCATTGTTATTATAGTGAAGATTATTATTATTATTATGGATTATAATTATTAGAATTCTTATTTCTCACTGTCTCCTGCTACAAATGAAATGTTAGTTTCACACAATAACCAAAATCATTGATAGAACATCCATCTTGATGACAAGGAAAAAGTGGCACTTGTTTCCTAATGTACAGCCTGACATCATCAAGAGGTAACAAAAGATGACAAGGCGTGTGAACAAGATATTTTAGGATTGTACACTTTATTCAGAGAGAATTGCCGGATGATGTCTTATTTCCTTGTTTTTAAAAATCTGATGTAATTAGGACTTATTCTATTATATAAGGATTGCATTGTTGCATTTAATTATCTGGGCACAGATGTCCAGCTACTCCTATAAAACCCATGCTAAATCTATTACAGAGACAGGTAATTCCTTTGCCTTTGCTGGCATTTTGACAACACAACTTATTTTACCCTTGTCAGAGTCTGATTGATATGGTCGGATTTAGTGTATTTTTAGATTAACTATTCCTTTAAAACTAATGTAAGCATTGCTGCTAACTTCAATGGTGCTAGGTGTAAAAGTCATACACTCTAAAGACAT
This sequence comes from Botia kubotai, assembly GCA_036877585.1. NCBI lineage: Eukaryota > Metazoa > Chordata > Actinopteri > Cypriniformes > Botiidae > Botia > Botia kubotai. The sequence goes on from JAZGTI010005625.1 coordinate 22,321, forward strand.
GCATCAAACACATAACACACAAAATAATTGACAGACTGTGAGGCTTCTCTAAGATTTCTGACTGGTTAACCCACTTGTCGCTGTCACAGAGGCAAGTGTGTTTTCTCAGAATACTATTTTGTGTGATATTTCAAAACAATCAGTAACAGTAATTTACACCACACTATAAGTGCATTAACTCCATTATAACATAAATGCATGTCTCTTCAATCCATGAAAGTAATGGCTAAGCAGCTTTTCCAAGTGTTTGGACACATTTAGATACATTTGCATATTTTAGAATGATAAAGAGCAAGGTATGTTTCTTTATCCCAAGCCAAATCTCTGTTTGATAATACATAGGTAATTTAGGTTAGCCTTAACAAAAACACTGGTTGTTCTAAACATTGCAGATGGAAAAGACTACAGTCTGAGCTGATGTACAGTACAAGAGAGGCCAGGTAAGAACACTGTCTGCTATTCGAACTGTGGTTGCCATTTTGGATATTTGATCCCAGCATTGTGGTCAGTAATCCATAATAGTTTCACTCAAGACACAGTTTGTTTTGTCAAAAGTGCAAGTAATGATGAACGACAGCTTGTCTTGTAATTCACTCTTTTTATTTACTTTGTACAGTAAGCCTCTAAAAATAGCTGTCTTCCAACCTTAGCTTACTAATATATCAGCAGCAACATATAAGAAGCGACTATCCTCTTACAAATCTTCAGAGGAACATGCTCTAACTCCCTAGGTTTGTTGCGACAGAACTAGTTCTGATCTTAACCAATAACCAGTAAGTAAAATACGATCCCAGAGACAAACAAGACAGCAACTTCCAGTGATATCACTAAAACTTACTCTCCTCTGTTTATTTATTCTTGCACCTATTACCCATAAATCTGAATAATCAGATAGCTCATACAGAAAGTAGATGACAAATGGTTGTAGACCCGCCACTGTCTCTCTCACGCTGATTAGAAATGAAATCGATCTCTAAGTACCTCTTAGTATCACATAACAAGTGGGAGTCTCCTACATGAGGGAGTGTGTGTGTGTGGAAGGGAGGGTGGAAATAAGACCTTCTGAACTACAACAGCAGCAGGAATGCCAGGCAAATAGAGTCTGAACTGAAGGCTGAGAGAGAGAGAGAGAGAGAGAGACATTAACCCAGCTTTCATGCTTCACTGACCAAAGTGTTCTCCTGCCAAAAGACAAACTAGCATCATTCTTTACCCAGTTTAAAAGAAGCATAAAATACTGACAGTGATTAAAAATGCTGAAAGCGTTCTTTTTTGAGGTGGACAGAGGTGACACAAGAAAAATGTCCATGAAAGCAGCAAGGCGGTGGAGGAGAGGTTAGATAAGAGTTGGAAAGCTGCTGGAAAAGCAGTAGCGTTCATGAATACACAACAGGGTTCTGTCATGACATTTTCACAAGTGATAGTGTGGGCCAAACACATGAGGAGAGACAGGCAGACACTGAGAGATGAGGAAAACAAAGACCTTAAATTGAGACCTGGGGAGACATTTAACTGAGAGGGCCAACAGAAATCAATGAGAGCTCAATGGCAGACGAGATGGACAGAACAAAACAGAAAAAAAAAACATTCCAGGGAAGCATGCAGGGGGTGAAGAGAAAACACATGCGATGTGATTCTACAGCGAGAACGAGAGGAAATAGGAGAATCTGAGGAGACAGTCTTACATAACACAAGAGAAGAGAAGAATGAAAAATATGGTTAAAAGGTTCAGGAGGAACATTTTGGGGGAAAGAACCAATGTGACAATGCAATGAAAGGCCAATAAAGGTGTTTAGACTGGAGAAGAAAAACAAAACTTACAGTGCCTTGCAAAAGTGTTCATACCCCTTGAACTTTTTTACATTTGTCACCTTACAACCACAAACTTAAAAGTATTTTGAGATTTTATGTGATAAAATCTCACAAAGTAGCACATAATTGTGAAGTGGAAAGAAAATGATATACGGTTTTCAAACTTTTAAGCAAATAAAAATCTGAAAAGTGCATTTGTATTCAGCCCCTGTACTCCTAATACCTGTCCTCCTGATACCCCTAAATAAAATTCAGTGCAATCAATTGCCTTTACAAGTCACCTAATTAGTTAATGGAGTCCACCTGTGTGTAATTTAGTCTCCGTATAAATACACCTGTTCTGTAAAGGCCTCATTGGTTTGTTAGAGAACACTAGTGAACAAACAGCATCATGAAGACCAAGGAACTCTGGAGGAGCTGCAGAAATCCACAGCTCAGGTGGGAGGCTCTGTCCACAGGACAACTATAAGTCATGTACTCCACAAATCTGGCCTTTATAGAATAGTGGCAAGAAGAAAGCCATTGTTAAAAGAAAGACATAAGAAGTCCCGTTTCCAGTTTGCCACAAGCCATGTAGGGGACACAGCCAACATGTGGAAGAAGGTGCTCTGGTCAGATGAGACCAAAGTTGAACTTTTTGGCCTAAATGCAAAGCGTTATGTGTGGCGGAAAAGTAACACTGCTCATCACCCTGCACACACCATCCTTTTCCTGGATGCTTTTCTTCAGCAGGTATAGGGAAGCTGGTCAGAGTTAATGGGAAGGTGAATGGAGCTAAATATAGGGCACTCCTGGAAGAAAACCTGTTGAAGTCTGCAAAAGACTTGAGACTAGGAACAAGATTCACCTTCCAGCAAGACAATGACCCTAAACATACAGCCAGAGCTACAATGGAATGGTTTGGATCAAAGAATATTCATGTGTTAGAATGGC
>JAZGTI010005626.1:0-25063 GCA_036877585.1 Botia kubotai
TCCTTTCAGGGGTGTTAAAGATGTGCTGAGAAAACGGCTCAAGAACTACTACAAAAAGCAGAAACTGATGCATGTAGCTGCTGCCGGGGTGCACAGTGATGTGTACTATGACTACATCTGTGTGGTGGATTTCGAGGCGACGTGTGAGGAGAGCAACCCACCCGACTACCTGCATGAAATCATCGAGTTCCCCATGGTTTTGATTGACACGCACAGCTTGGAGATTGTGAGTTGGTGAGGGAGCAGTCTGGCACACAGATGTTGATTGTTGTCATGGAAACCTTATAGCACTTAATTGAAGTGTTTGTGGATGGTTGAGTTAATGGTTTGGTTCAGAACTCATTGTCTTTTAAAAGTCACTTATATTAGCATGAATTATTATCCCAATGCTGTCATATTGCTATGGAAGTCTTCATACGTTTCCTTTGGGCATCATTTTACTGTCATTGCAGGTAGATTCATTTCAACGGTATGTGAAGCCAGAGGTAAACCCACAACTCTCTGATTTTTGTGTGAAACTTACCGGAATCACACAGGTAAGATTCCACAAACCGCTTACTAATGACATCATAGCTATTCAGGGATACAGTTCAGATATTCTGAACTGTTGTTTTTAAATGTAAACATTAACCTCACTGTTACTTGATGTAATAATCAAAATGTTTAATGTTTGGTTCTCAATGCATTTTCTTGTCAGGAAATGGTGAATGAGGCAGATACATTCCGTGAAGTTCTCAAGCAAGCGGTTTCTTGGCTAAAGGAGAAGGAACTTGGTACAAAGTACAAATACATGTTCTTGACAGATGGGTAAGGACGGTGTATCAGTTTTAAGCTTGATTGTAGTAATACTTAGTATGCAATGCCATACCTTGTATATACTACATTGCACAACCTGCTGTCCACTGTGTAGATCATGGGACATGGGGAAATTTCTTCATACCCAGTGTAAACTGAGTGGCATCAGATACCCGCAGTTTACCAGGAAATGGATCAATATCAGAAAGTCTTACGGAAATTTTTACAAGGTGGGAGTTTTTCATGATTACTTACATTTTACAAAATGAATATAAAAATTGTTTTAAAAACATCAGAGTGCATGCTTTTTGTTTATTTCAACAGATATAGAAGGATTTGGATATCTTAATTATATAAACGCTTTTGGATATCTGAAGCATGTATAATTAATTGTGTGTTTTGCGGAGGACAGTTCCTGTAACTAAAAGCTTTTGGAGTTAGTTAAACGCTGAACCCTAACGCTCTCACACTGGTCTCCTACAGGTTGCGCGTACTCAGACTAAGCTGATCTGCATGCTGGAGAATCTTGGCATGCAGTATGAAGGTCGTCCACACTGCGGTCTGGATGACTCCCGCAACATTGCCAGAATTGCCATCCACATGCTGAAGGATGGCTGTCAGCTGCGGGTGAACGAATGCTTGCATTCTGGAGAACCGCAGAACGTGCCCACCTCTGCCCCAGTTGAGGGAGCACCAGCTCCTCAAAACCCCAAGAGCAGAGACTAAAAACAGTCAGAAAGATTCGGTTCCACCAAAAATAACATGTTAGTTCCTTGAATGTGGGCAAACTGTGTCTGTGTGACCAAACCTCAAAGTTTATTTGAAACATCAATCTGAAATAGTCAATGCTAGTTTATGTAGGACACACAGTCGGGGCAGACCTACAGTAAGTTGTGTATCCTGTTTTAATTTGTGATAATCTTAGATGAAAATCATTCCACAGCAGATCAGGAGGGTGATGTTGTGCTTTCACACTTAGAGTTCTTTGCTTTGTACTGTATACTGAAACACGCTACTGAGGAACTTGCAAACTAAAGTGCACAGAGGTTGTGGTCAAAACTAATTAACTGGCCTTTTTCAAACTGAAGCGGTGGATGATTAATTGTGCATTTATTTTCCTTCTAGTTGTACATTGTATATTCACTGAAAACTAAACTCTGTTTGCCAATAAACCAATTTTACGCCACTGTTTGGCTTTCCTGTATAAAGCATGGTGTTAACGCCAAGCTCATGGGTTCGATCCCAGGGATTGCACATACTCAGAAACAATGTATAGTATAATGCAATGTAAGTCGCTTTGGATAAAAGTGTCTGCCAAATGCATAAATGTAATGTAAATGTTCGAAGTTATTGTAAAAAAAGCACATACGTGGTTACATATAGATGTTAATCTAAATTATATGCAGTCCTTTTTTGTTGAGATCTGATTTGTGGTAAAATAGGTTAAACTAATTTACTCGGGTACTTTGTTCTCATAAAGTTGAGTGCGGTGTAGTTGTACAACAGTTGGTCGACACAAAGTGCATTCTGTGTAAGACCTGTTTATGTTCTTAATGTAAATGTGTAAACACAAACCGTACTGTCAGTAATGAACACAGTTTGGGCAGAAGACGTATCAGACATGCAGAGTTGGACTCTCAGGTGTATCATAATTAAAAACGTACTTTTATATGTAAATGTATTTAATACAGCCATGGGTATATTTCACTAATATAGGTATGTTTAAAACCCCTCATTTTGGTGAAAAATGTTTCTTGACGTGCTTAATAAAAACGCACAATAGCTTGTAATAATTAAGATAAAACGCTGGACTTGAACTCCTTCATAGGGAACAACACGTAGTAATGGTGTTGCAACGCAGGTCACTCAGCAGGTCACTCAGCGGGTGATTGGGACGCACCCACAGACGGGAATGGCGCGAACTGTGACGTAAGGCGATTTTACCTCACGATAAAATATTGACGCAAATAATGAAAGTATTTCATATAATATTTAGCTATTGATCATCTATAGTCATTACAAAGTTACAGAGTTAGTTATTCGCATGGTTTCCATGGCAACACGACTGCAATAGATGACTATGCAACACGAATCGTTCTCACTTCGAAAGCAAGGTAAACATTTCGACATGTATCAGCTTGTTCCAATAACCCAATACTCCACATGCACAATTAACACACACATATAATAAATACACTTAATATCAGCTATCAAGAAGACAAATATCGAGTCAGAAGGAAGGAGCTGCACCAGAAGATCAGATGAGGTGATCTTCAGTCATTATCGTAGATACAGTCTGTGAAAACAGAATTATTAATGAAGAAGATATTAATGACGTTGTCTGCTTTAATTCAGGTGGATCTTATTAAATTATTTACGTATTTTGCGTTTTTTCTCCACAGTAAAGTTTGTTACGTACCATCTCCAATGTCATCGTAGACCTCATCACTGTGTGAACAAAAACCAACCAAAAAATAAGTCCAGGCGAATTTTTACCCATTGACAAAGTAAACGACATGAAAGGTGACTTACTCTTGTTGTATGTTGCTAGTTGAGACACAACCAACTGAAAGGTAATTTTAAAATATCATCACCAGTGCTTATTCTGGAATACACCGAGTTTCATGCGGAGTCACACAGAATCTCACTAACATTTTCCTTCTTTGTTCCTACAGATGAATTTGTCGGGGTCGGATTTGCTGATGACGTCCACCGTCTCCCCGGCCTGCACAGCCAGCTCTTTCCCACCTCCCTTCTTACTGGCCACAATCATCGCTTGATAGAGCACTTGAATCTCACCATCATACTGGTAACAATAAACATGTCCTTTCATATTTAGTTAAGACAGCAGTACAGGTTTAACGCTCATCGCTAGACTAATCTAATACGCACCTTAAACTTCTTTCTGAACTCCTTCTCTTCTTTCTCGAACTTTTTCTGCTTTTTTGGGTCATCGTGCCCTTTGGTCGCCTTTAATTTTGTTTGAGGAAGGCTGTAAAACCACATTTTAGTCAAACAGGTAGCTTAAAATATACGTACACAAAGCAGTGCACTTTAGGGTGAGTTGTATTCTGTTTCTGTTGCATAATATGTAATAATAATATAGTATTTATGAGAAGCACTTATATTAACATCTGTTTACCTGCTAATAGGTGTAGCGACAGGCAACGAATCAATATCGTCATATATTTCATCTGGGGAATTGTCTATAATGTGAATTTTAGATATGTGGAGTTAGTGATTAGTTCACAGTTTATTTTAAGGCATGATACTGGGCCAAAAATGGTTTTACCTTTATTTCCTTCAGGCGTAAACTGTGCAGGAGGAGGAATGCTGAAAAACAGTTATAAGTTCGTAAACATTCGATAGTTCATGAGCAAAAGACACTCAGCCGAGTTAATATATCTTTCAGAAGAAAAAGCAAACTCAAGTCACTGAGGAATTCTTGGAAAAAGGAGAAAGAAAGAGTGAATTATCCACATCCAGTAAATAATAATAATAATAATATAGTATGATTAGAAAATGTCTTTAAAGAAGCTATTTGGTGAAATTTTCACACAGATTGGACTGATTATTTTAAAAGTTTAGAATTATTTAATCAAGCTTTCTTTGTTAGACCAAATAGGTGCGATTGCGCTCACAGGAGTGAGTCTAATTTCATCTTACTAATGTAAAAATTACTCATTATTGTGGAATTGTCTTTTTCTCCAGTCAGCTGAGCTTTTGAGCATCTCCAACACGTAGCGTGGTTTTGAGAGGGACCTGGGATCCGCTGTGCTATGGTTTCAGAGTAACGTAGTTTGGGTGAGAGAGATCGATAAAAATGGCCGAACAACAACCCAGTAATACAGTCCTGCACATACAGACCCAGTATGCAGCCTTTGTTTTCAAGATGTGTGCTCTTACCTGATTGGATGAAAGTTGGAATCTGGTATATCGTCATACACATCGTCTAATGGTGGCGGTAGAACAACTATAAACAGCAGAGGGCAGCATTATTTCAATATTAGTCCCCTTGAACCCTTTACTGGAACCTTTCAGTTGACTATATGCCTAGAACGTTCTTAAGAACATTCGCAATAATATAAGCCAGCTGGTTCTCGTGAATTGTCACTTGCTGATATCTTCAGTCTTCTGATGTAGCTTTAACAGCGTCGATAGCGTGATACTTTGTTTATAATCAGAATATATGTTTAAATCTGTTTATATAATATATTATCAGAATATTATCTGTTTATGTAATGTATACCAAAATATAGTCACTTTATATAATAAATAAATGTAGGCTGTAATATTTTCGCTTTATAGGCCTAGCATTAATTTAGGTTTTAGAAAAGGTGGTTCAATTTAAGTGTCGTGAGAGGACAACAGCTAAACTCTGTGAGGTCTTAGTGTTTGTCCTCAGCAAAATTCTGTCCGTTTCCACACTGTCCTCAAAGATGACCAACAAAGACACCTTCTCAACTGACAGCTCACTGGAAAAGTTTGAGCTGGCTTGTCAAAAACAAGGAAGTAACCGTGCATATAGTTAACAGTGTCTCTCTGTGGTGTATTTCTGGTTAGTCTGTAGAAAATAATTAGATGGATTGCAACTTACCTCGCTGACCGTTCATATTCCTGAAATATGAATATATAGAAATGTAATAAATAAAGAGTTTGCAATGTAATTCTTTAACTTTTCAAACTATAGGAGATAAACAGTTGATTGTATTTGCAGTGTGGCCTCCAGTAATGGGCTATGAAGACAACAGTGTACTTTACTAGTTGTGTTTGTACGTTTTTAAGCGAGTCATTACCCATGATCGTCTTTAGCAGCCACGTCATCATAGACGTCTTCATTAACTGGATTAGCAGAAAGATTCTTCAACACATTAATGTCGATCTCGACCGCTTCCGTTTTAATGAAGCCAACTAAAATATAGAAGGACGCATGAATTCAGATTCACAAAACACATTCTCACGTATTAAAGAAGCTTTAAAACGTCCTTCAAACACTCACCAGACCCGTCTGGACTCCTGGCCAACCACTTGCCTTCTGGGTTGTCAGTGATGCGAATGATATCAATTAACTCGCCCTTTTTAATGGACAGGTCACTTTTCCCTCCCTTGCAGTCAGCGTTAGCTTTCACCTGATGAATTACCTGCAGGGGGGACGTCAGCTGTGGAAAACACAAGCCGAACAACAGAGGTTTATATCTCAGCAGGATGTAATGTACCGTACGTACCTCAATAAGTGAAAAAAACTAAATACACAAATACACAGTTTACGCGCTCCCGACACGTTCTGCAACATCGAATTATCAGACATTTAATTTAATTGTTATGTGCAATCCTGTGCGTCAAACAGAGATGGCGACAGAGAGGCAGCTTGGAATGTCTTTTCTTCAGCGTTCCCATGGAAATGCTGCACCAGTAATTTCTCCTGACATTTAAACATGTATATAATATATATGATATAATCTCTGAATACCTTAAACCTCTTCATTGCTTCTTTTTCTTTTCTCTCTCGCTCTTTCTGACTTTTGATGTCTTGCTCTTTGTCATGCTTCTTCTGAGGTTTACTTGACTCTGCAGCGGACCTGTGGTAATACAGGTTAACCATTGTCAGCACACGCACTACATAGCAAACTGCATTGTATCGTTAAGCGTTTGGAACACAACGACTCTGAACACATTGTGCATCATCAAGCTGCTCACCAACTGCCATCAGGATCCTGATATATCTCTCCGTCACTTCCACTTCCCTTAGTAAATAAAAGAGGAGTAAGACATGAGCCATTGAACCACAGATTTCCAGTGTAATGTCGTATTAGAAATCTTGAATTTGTTCCAGTCTCTTACCTCATTTCTCTGGCCTGAAATGATAAATCAGATAATTAATGTGTGAAAAATTAATCATGCAGATTCCCGGCTAACAACTTTAGATTGTAGGAACAATTCCCTACTGTTTCCATAACATGTTAAGAATGTTATTACAAACGTTCTTTTTAGATGTTGTATTAACGTCATTTTTTCATTATTCAAGCGTTTTTTAAATTCTGTCACATTTTTAAAACAAACAACTTAAGAATACATGATATACAACGTTTAAAATATGTTCTACTACTGTTCCTGCAAGAACATTTTGATAACTTGGGGAGAACTTTTAGAGACACCAGCTAACGTTCTGAGAACGTTCCCTGTGAGCCGGGTGTGGGCTCAGAAATGACATCCACAAATTAGCAAATGCAGACTCACCCCCAGATGAGCCCCTCAAGAACTCGACATCGTCGTAATTTTCATCCTGTATTCTGCAGTCATATAAACAAGTTTGTGAATTGTCATCACATTCGAATGAAAGAAACTATTATTACATAAGTCATTTTTCACAATGCTAGCTTAAAAAGGAAGTGTGGCGTTTCTGCGGTACTCACAGGGGTCCGGAAGGTCGCGGGGGCAGACTGGGAGGGTTGGGTTGAGAGGGCACTATCGGGTCTCCTTGGTTACTGGGGTGAGAGGCGGGTGGGGGAGGGGGTCCTGCATTCTTTGGTGCGGAACCTGCGAGAAAACTTCAAAGTCAGCTTAATAGCCAGCTTTCTGTTTTTGTTTCAGATGTTTAAGCTTCTGCACTTATTATGCGTTTAACTTATGTTTAGTCCACTTATGTTTTTAGACGACAAGATAAAGGGTGTGTGGAGATGCCTAGTGTGATACTGGATGTGGTCCATGTCATAGATCAAAACTGAAAGCCTTCTCTGAACTCGGTTCCCATTTAAAACCAGTTTCCTTGTTTTTCTCATTCAGCTTCGAATTAAAAGAGACACAATAACGAGGAAGTTATAGTTAAATTTGCGATATGTTGTTATTGCTCTCTGATATCTGATGCCACTACAGCAGATGTTTGTGTTTGTGCATTGTTTCAAATGCTATCCCATAATAACATAGTGTATGAAGAAAACTTACTTCAATACTATATGGATGTGCATATTCAGTAAAAGTGCAACGATAAGCTCCGAGTTTGATCTGCTTTGTGTTTAAGCATGCAATTATTATGTGACATTCTTCCTTCTGACATCAAATACTGACGACTCGTTCTTATCTTTAAGGCTTCATGGTGGTTTATTTATATATTGCAGTCTTGCTAACTGTCTCAGAAGAATGCAGAGCAGTCGCAAGCAAAACCACAGAAACCATGCCGGCCCGAAGTACTTGTTTGATCACCCTACAAGCAGCGGCTGCTTTGTGTACAAAGATCTTGTGGCTTTAATTTGACTGGTGACCAGCTCTTTTTTTGTTGTTGTTTCTGTGATGTAGTTTAATTACCCGAGATGGTGACTAATAGTATAAGATGCCTAGAGTAGGTAGAGTTTTTACTTAGTGATTGCTATCAGGATGTGAACAGACTTTCAACCAGCATTCTGGAACAAATGGCCTACCCTGCCTTTAATCTGTTTCCATGATGATAGCCAGACAGGCAATACTCACCTTCAGCTGTAGCCTCTGTGACCTTCTTGAATTTGTCAAGGCTGACTTTGGGCGGTCTGTTGGGTTTAGCAGGGGCAGAACCCAGGGCGTAAGTGTTGGGCAAAGTTTTCTTCTTTGGAGCCGAGGGGTCATCGCTCGCTATCTGTGTAGGTGGTCCTGCAGTTTTTTTTGGAAAGGTTGGTTTTACTGGCTTTGTCTCGTGCGCACCCGGTACTTTCGCACCCTCTTTAACCCCCTCCTCAGGTTTGTTGAAGCTGTTTTTAACACGGAAGCTTGAGGGTTTTACATTGGAGACTGAAGAAGATTGTACAGCAGATCCTGCATTGCTGCTCGCCTCTTGCTGCTCCTTTATTAAAGCCACAGTGCTCTTTGGTTTAGGTGCAGAAGGTAATTTTGGAGTGGTGGGATAAGGACTGCCAGAACTGTCTTCAGCTTTCGTGTCTTTGACCCAGGGTGGCTTGGCGGCAGGGTTCATAGGCTTTGGACTCGTGGTCTTAGAGTCATGTGCCATGCTGTTTGTGGGAGGCTTCTGTAATGGGACCTTTGGGAATGGAGCTTTAGGCTCAACGTCGTGGGTTGAATCTGGTGGTTTGGGCTTAAAGGGAACTTTGAAGTTGACTTTATTATTCTCCTGCGCGTTTTCAAACCTACTAGCAAGAGCTTTGGGCTTCGGAGGGTCGTGCACGTCTGGAGCGCTTTTAGCTGTGTTCACTGCGTTCTTTAAAAAGCAAGGCTTGGGTGCCGGTGAGATGCTAGCTCCACCAGAGAGGCTGCCTTCAAGAATAGGCTTCTTAGCAGGCACGGACGGGCCTGAGGATAAGGTGGGCTGGAGAGGAGGTTTTGGACGACTCCCTGGGCTGCCTTCCACGGATTGACCTCCAGTCTGGAAACGTGCCATAATGGCTTTGACATCAGACTTGTTGTCCTGCAGGTGAAGATTGAAAGTCAAAGTGTGAGGAGCAGAGATGAGCATGAGCAGAACACACACATGTATTGCTGTGCCAAATCTAATCGTTGAACCAAAGGGCATTTCTAACGCTACAGAAATAGCTCAACAGGTAGCGCATTGCGTTAGCATCCCAAACAGTTGCGTGTTCGATTCCCAGGGAACGTGCACACTTGATTGATACAGCTTGATTGTGCTGTAAGCAGCTGTCTGTCAAATGCATAAATGTCCATTTTTATTGTTAGTCATTGTGCTGCCCCCCCCACCCACAAAAAAAGAATTACATGCACAATAGCAATTTCGGAGAGCAATAAGACACTTTTGGAGAGCAATAAGACACAGCCTCATACACAGTTTATAGGAGGCAAAGTTCTGAGACGAATTCAAATGGGTCACGCAGGTTTGAGGTTTAACCATCATTGGTCCCCATCACGGGTCACTCATGTAAACGGAACGACTGCATTGCTCACTTGGAGGTAACAGTTTGGTCAAACATAATATTTGGCATTTCACAGGACTACAGCTCATGTGGAATGTGATAGTTAAGATAGTTAAGGACAGTAATGAGATTAAGAATATATGAAATTCTAACTTCCTCTTGTTTTGGTCGATTGGCACGTTGCTGTAGTTGGTCAATTAATTCTGTGCGACCTCCAAAAAGCTATCTATACAAAATGCTTGAAAAACCAATAAAACGCTAAATGAAACTTTTAGGGTACGTCTTAAAAACGTCAAATCTGTTTCACTTGTTTACTTGTTTGTGACACGTTTTAGATTTTTGATGTAAAACAACAGCATTGCTCAATCAGAGGCTCTTTGTCTCTTTCTATAGAAAGAAATGTTATCAGTTCATCTGTAAGAGGTTCTTCAAATGTGTCGCTACTTCAAAAAACAGAGATTACATTTCTAGATACGTCGTATAACTCTAGCAGACGCCATACATGCTTGACATCTACATCACAGCTAAAATCACTTTAAAAACACTCTACCTGTGATTCTGGCTCTTGACTGTTTTGTGGCGCTGTTGATTTTTCCATTAGAGCAGGTTTGTGAATTGCAGCTAAACCAGAGACCGGTCTGTGATCACACAGGAACTGACAGCGTTTATCAAACCAAACTAGCAGGAAGTTACTACACTTTTACTTCTTGTGAACAAATAACCTGCGTTCCGTTTTCGAAAGGTCACAGTGATGTGTACCGTGGGTAAATCCAACGGTGGCGTAGCGTTCAGCCAGTTCGTCGGTTGGCTTTCATTCAAATTTAACCCGATTGGATGCAAATGACTTTCTGGCAAAAAAAAAAAGCTATTTGTCCATCGTGCTGCGTCCAGCTGTTTTAATGAATACCTGTAAGACATGTAATGTACGTCTTTGTTCTCCAAATCTGTTAACATGGCTGGAAAAACAGGTGTACGTGAGAGGCTCTGAGAGATATTTGTGATGTACCCTTAGTGTTTGAATGGGGACAGAACTGATGAGGAAGAGCTGATAAGAGATGGACAAGCCTTCTGATGTAACTGGTCTCACCCAAAGATACGCTCTGTGCTGTTGACTGAGTGAGAAAAAGAGACACTGGCACACACAGGAAGTGACATCAGTCAACCAATTACAATGCTCTTGACAAACAACAGCGGCGTAGCCATTTCCCACAAGCGGAATAAACCGAGTCTGTTTACACCATTGTAGTCCCATAACAAATGTGCAGAAATGATGTCATGTTGAATATCAGACCTCGAGCTTGATGAACTTTGACCTGCAAATTTGTATAAACCATCAACAGATGTCCGACCAATAAGTGATGTAAATGTCACGGAGAGTTCTCTCAGAACGTCAAAGGTCTGCGATGTTGCAGGAAATGGAGCTGTTATGTAAAGTTATATTGAATGTGATCGTGTTTAGTCAATGTGATGAATCACATCTGTATGAACCTGAGGGAAACTGACTGCATATAGCCCATCTTACTACTGTGATAGATTTAATTTTTTTAATGATATCTTTGCTCTTTATTCCTATAGCAGATGAATATGATCATCTTGTCACAGCCGTCCCAAACAATACACCCAAAGCATGTAAAATAAGAGGAAATGTTTTCTTATGGTCTGTATTCCCAGCACTACATTTTCCCTGTTTATTTTTATGCATACAAAATGACTGATTCACAAAGATAAATTTAGAATCTGTTCACATTTATTCCTGACCTACAACAACGGCAAAACTGTACGAGGTATTTACCATGCAAAGCAGCCTCGCAAAAAAGCTCACGGTTTCAGTCTTTAGGGGTGACTTGTGCAGTCTGTGTTTTGAATATGAGGCCTGGCATGTGTTAACATGTCTGACAAAGAACCGCCTGACAAATACAAATTTTGTTTGTATTAAAGATAGTTTTTTATCTTTAATAGTAACCTTTTATTACTGTGAGAAGGTAAATCCCAAAGATGGGACATCCCCAAATGTCTCTGTTATGCAACCTGAAATAGATAGAGATTCACTTTGATGATGCTGTATAACTGAGTACAAGTGGAATGGTTTGTTGTGACCCAAGAGCAGAACCAGATATGCATTTGAATTTATCCGTGACGCACTCCAGTTATGGTTTTAAAGCATCTAGGATATGATAAAGAAAAAGTGTTTGTTGATGGTCAGATGAAGAGGAACTGAGTTGTGTCAGTGAAGCAAAAGTGATCTGACGTTACACAATCTTTTTACACAGCCTTTTTTTTTGCTGCCGTAAACTCAAGAGGAACCTTTTAACTCAAGCTACATCTTTGAGCTTCTTATTAAACACTAACATCCTCCAACAGACAACTCCAGCTGAATCCTCATGTCAATCCAAGCTGCTTTATGATAGCTAGTGTTTGCATGCCAAGGGAGCCTAACTAGCATGACCATGGTTTACCAGCTGGTTAACTTACCACACTGCTGCCATCTTTGAATCAATTTGTCTGAACTGAAATCAAGCAGCCGATGCTCACAAGAGGCTACACGCAGAACATTGTCTCGGCCAATTCAGGGATAAACGCGGTAAAATTACACTCACCATAGTGGTCGAGCCCAAGAGTTTCCTCAGCAATGTTCTCACAGACGGAGAGCAGCTCGCAATCCAACTTGTAAATGTGTTTCTGTTTGCGTCAGTGACTGTTAATGCCAGGCTACTTCCCCCTCGAACGGCCGATTGCTGCGCTGTCATCACAGAAAGCCCTATCTCTCTTGTCATCAAGTCTATTTGCCTATCCCATAATGAACAACTGCTCTTTCTATACCCACGTATGCTTCCCTGCTCTGCATGAGTATGTACTGTACAGACATATGGTGAGAAAATATGTATTTTCTGTTCTGGTTTAGAGCTAATGATAGACACTTTGTTTAGGTAGCTATTGAAGATTATCAGCAAACCTTGTTCCTGGTTCTCCGTATTTGTTAACGGAACCAGAGTCACTTAAACCTGTTTATATCATCAGTTGCAACTGTATGCAGATGTCCATACATTCTTGCCTTATTAACAGTCACCAGATCTAATTACATAACTGTAAATATAAGACATATATAACTGTTATGATTATAGAGAAAGTTTTATGTCAAATGAAATGCATATATTTTAGGAGAATGTTTTGAGTTTTTGGTTGATAACACAAAATAGATCAAGCAAAACATTATTTTCAGTAAACCTCTTGCTGAAATAACTTAGAAATCAGACAGTCTCTTAAGCTTATAAAAATAGCTTTTAATTTCACAGCTTTTAAGCACCGTTCACTTGTACTTGAGCTTGTGCACCACCAGCTGCAGGCAAGGGACATTTTACACCACATTATTAAAATGCAGCATTAACAGGTAAGATAACTGTATGAATTTCATACAACGCGTATAAACTTGTGCATGATATATGACAATATACAAATGCACGCTGTGCTCCTATATGCATTTTTTGTCATGCTCGTTTGTGTACTTTCAGTCCTCAGATCTGTGGTACAGGTAGCTGTCCTCCGACTCTTCTGTGTAACCATGGTAACTGCCGGTATTCTCCTCCGGACAGTGAATGCCAAGAGTTTGCTGCAGTTTCTGTTCCCGTTGACGTAGTTCCATGGAGTCCACCAGGTCATAGATGCTCGTCAGGGACCACATGGGAGATGGAAACCAAGCCTTCACATCTCCATCCTTACCCACCACCACCATACTGAAGTAGTCCCTGTTAATCTTCATCTGGTTCCTGAGGTTCTCCACCACATCCTGGGAGAGTGTCTCCTTCTCAGGTTGACTTTTCCCTGGAAGGTTATGAGAGAAGATATTTGTTTCATTCTACGGTACCTGTTCATAAAGCTCAGGGGTCTCCAATCCATGTTCCTGGAGGCTTACAGAGTTCAGCTCCAACCAACTCCAGCACACCTGCCTGGATGTTTCTAGCATCCCCAAAGACCTTGATCAGCTGCTTCAGATGGTGGAGCTGAACTCTGCAGGTCTGTGGCTCTCGTTGAAGACCTCTGCTTTATGTGTTCATTGCAAATCTTACCATTTAATGGAAAAAACTCCACCGTTCCTGAAGCTGTCGATCCAACACCGATCAGTTTCAACAAGGCAAAGTGACGGATACCTGTGCATGTGGATCACAATTTTAATACGTTTGCCAAGGCAGATCTCCACACATAATTCACCCCAACCATTGTTTATCATGTACCCTTTTAAATAGAAAAGATCTCAACAGCACAAAATAAGTAGCCTTACGAAAATTAACCATGGTTTGATTATAGTTAAAAAAGCCATGTTTTTTTAACAGATTGACTACTGTTTTTATAACCACAGTTTTACTACAAATATCCTGGCTGAACTGTGGTTGCTGTAGCAGAACCATGGCTAGTTTGTGGTTACCATGGTTTAACAATGGTAAACATGGGTTTTTGGTGGTATTTGTAGTAATATCATGGTCAGTTTTTAAGACACATTACCCATGGGACATTCCTGGCCATTAAGAGCTTGAAGCTGCTGATGGAAGGAGTAGTCATCCACACTGGGTGCTGAGATGACCAGAAGTCTTCGTTTGGACATAAACCTGACAACAGCAGGAGGAAATACAAAATCAATAAGCAAAAATCACGGTTCGAGGGCCCTGGATATGAGGGGTGGGGCAAAGTTCAACTCATGGTGTTTAGCCAGCTAACGTTCTCGGTTAATGTTCTCTAAAAGTTTTCTCAGAGTTATCAAAAAGGTCTTGCAGTAACATTAGTAGAACATGCTTAATGTTATTTATCGTATATATTAAAAGCATTGTGTTTAAATGATAGAAAAACGTTACACAATTTAAAAAAGTTTAAATAACACTAATACAATGTTTAATTAAATGGTTAAAAATTAATGCAACAATATTAATACAACATCTAAAACGAATGTGTTGGACGTTTTAAATATTCCTAGAACTTTTAAAATAACATTTTTAACGTTTTCGTCAGTTAATGGAAACGTTGGGGAAACATTAGGTTCTTATCTATGGATACCTCAGGAGCGAGTTCTCCTCATGATGGCTCGTTTCAGCTGGTGAGCAGGAGGATGGAGATGTCCTCTCCTCCTGCTTCTCAGACTGACGGGACGCAAAGCTGTCGATGTAATTCAGTAAAACAGAAGGAGCTGTTTGCTTGTTGAAAACCCTGTTAAGCTGAAAAGAAAAAGAAGATTTTCCATGACTTGGAGGTCAAACTGAGTCATGGTGAACGAGGAAGAGAAAGCAATGTTCCTACATTGGGCTTCAGGTCGTAGTCAGTCAACACCATTGAGAAGTTTTTGGAGTCGAGTCCGTGTTCTCGGCGGATCTCGCTGATCAGCGCTGGGTTCCTAAACCGCTCTGGCAGAGATGCTTGTGGACGCCCTGTATCTGTTTCACACAGAGCATCACGCATTTGACCTTTCTGACAAGTTCAGGTGTCATTCTCAGCACCTAAGCGCTATATAAACGTTGCCAGTCCAGCTAACAGGGAACGTTCTCAGAACATTAAATAATGTTCTTCAAAAGTTATCAAAAACGTTCTTGCAGTGATGTTAGTAGATTGTCAAAAAATTTTATTGTTAAGTTCTTAAGTACTTAAAAAGTTTTAATAACGAGTAACCAAACAGTAACATTACTACGATGTCTACAAAACTGGATGTTTCAAAATAACTTTATTACTTAATGGAAACGTTAGGGAAATGTTCTTACAACCTAAAATTGTTAGTGAACATTTGTTCAGAAAGTTGTTAAAGTTGTCAGGTATTGAACTTCTGTTGTACCTTGTTGGTAATGCTGAATATGAAGTGTAGGGCTACGTTCTGAACCCAGAATGGACAGTACTGACACCTTTCTGAGGGAAAAGTCACAGCTATGGAGCTCATTATCATCTCTCTGTTTGACATACTGACTTGAGACATCACTCGGGGAGGAGATGATCTGTGCCAAAACAAACAAACAAACAAACATTAATGGAGCCTTCAAGAGCTGCAGGTGTAGATGGACGTTCTCAATAAACAAGCTCTTACAAGAAGTCGTCTTTGTCCTTTGAGGTCCCGCATGAATTCTCTCAGTGCCGCCTTTTCTTTGTCATCTGCTTCTCGTTGAGATTTTCTCCTCCCTCCTTTCCCCTTTTTCTTCTTGCCATCCTTGCCTTTGCCTTTCTTTTTGGCGTTTGAATGGTCCACGGTTTGTTCCCCTTTAACCTCTTCATGAACCGCGTCAGAACTGGATTTCGTGCCAGTTTTATCTGCTTCAGATGTGGAGTCACGTTCTTTCACGTCTGTCACTGGCAGAGAGCCTCCGTCACTTTCTGCAGGTTTCTTTCGCTCCTCCTGTTTCGGTCTCTCGTTTCTGCCGGATCCAGATTTCGAACCTGCTTTCGTTGAAGGTTTCCTATTGGCTGAACTGCCTGGTGTTTTACGGATAACGAATCGCGAGCGTCCGCTCAAGATATCCTGGATTTTGTTTCTCAGCATGGCCTTCTTGTCCACAGGTTTCTTCTGTGCGGGGAAGACCGATGTGGAGTTTGCTTGCTTCTGTGGACTGAAGGGTCTTCGTTTGGAGGAACCCTGTTTCTTCACCACTAACCTTTTCTTAGTGATCTTGCATTTGATAGGTAATCCCTTCCTGGCCATCTTCTCCAGCTTGCGAACAGGCAGCTGGTCGATAACCTCAAGAATGGCCTCAACACGTACCGGGTAAGGGAATCTGTCGCTCACTCTCATGTTCTTTTTCAGAATCAGCATGGAGAACGTCTGGTCCTGCAGTTCCAGATAATGGAGGAGCTTGGTCACCATTTCAGAGTCCATGGGTTCCACTGTGGCTTCTCCTTGCAGGGAAGTGCGCTGGATTTTGCCCTCCATCATGGCATTCTGAATAATTGTCATAATTAAGGTGTCTCTCTCTGCCAGGCGACAGTTCAGTCCCTCAGACTCCAGGATCTGTTTCTCCATCATACGCAGATAGTTGTCACTGTGCGATGGTGCGGTGATGACCCACAGCCGTTGTTTGCCTGCAAAATCAGCTAGAAAGTCAGACTCGGATGGAACGCTGGACTCCCTGTCACGAGCCCCAGCCGACCCAGCGTCCTCTTTAGGAGTTACAGAGTCACCCTGATGCTTCACCTGGTGCTTTTTCTTGCCTGCTTTTGCACACAGTGCAGGACTGTTGTTCCACTGTGCCAACACGAGCAGGATTATCCATAGACGAGACATGTTCAGAGACGCAGTTACACTCTGTCCAAGAAGGGAACCACTAACTCACAGAGTCAAGAAGCAGATGGAGAAATACCAGCTTCTGCTTCACGTTAAAGCTCAACCTTGCTCCAGAACACTCCAGGAATTTCTACACTTCAAAGGGGAGTTGAGCTGCTTGTGTCCCTCATGACACCATGGGTGTGTGGAGGCTGAGCTTCTGCAGGGCAGAAATAAGAGGGGAGGAGCGAAACCCCGCCCTCTCCAGTCTTCAGCTATGAGACTTTAATTCGAGATGATCTTGAAAATCAACATGTCATTTCTTGGTAAAGACGTTTTTATCACTGGATAATAATTACGGGAAGTCTTGCCATACCTGACACTTGATTTAAATGAATGACTATTTAGGAAATGTATTTCACGAGAAGAATAACACACAATCATTTTACTTTGTTCACAAATACACACAAGTCTCGCGTTGTGGTCTCCGCTCAGTTTCTTGGACCGTCCACGCAGCTGCAAAACAGACATGAAAACTATGATGATTAGGAACAGAACTCCAGTAATTTCTCAACCCTATAAGTCTGTACTTGTTTATGTATCACACTGAATAAAGATTAGGTTTTTAAAAAATGTAAGACATGAATCTGCAGGTCTGATTCTTGTGACGGACGCCGTATTCCAGCCCAGAACACAAGATGCTATCAGCTAGGAAATGAAAGAAAATTAATGCATGTACACAGTGCAAAAATATTATTGATATAGATCACAAAATGTGATGACAGAGCAAAGGTGTCAGATTAAAAACTGAAATAGGAATTGTGAATTATTGTGTCACTACCCAATAACATTTTGGTTATTTACATTGATTGCATATATATATCATATAAGAGACTCACAGATAATGGGGAAACGTGCTTTTAATCAATCGCTTTACAGTGTAAAACATAAACATTCTTTGGAGGTGTAGGAGGAACTGCGAGAGGAGACTGTAGCACTTTAAATCAGCGAGGAGAGTTAATGGTTAACAGCCACGGTACACAAGCATTCCTCAAATGGATTTAGTTGAAGGGAAACATATGAGAGACGAGGGGGAAATTTTTAAGGCGCACACAATATCCGGCGGTGGAGCAGCATATAGGGATGTGTAATGCAAAGGCTGTTTAAGTGATTTTTATTATTATTTAAAACTAGTTTGTGATATTGTTGAGATCAGTGTTGAAATGTGTAACGATACATTCGGTTTAAATTTGTCGTTTCGAAAACGATAAAAGAGCTGCTTGTGATTATGAACATGATTATGTGTTTCTTTATAAATAGTTTTAATTTGCTATGATTGCAATAAAATTCCTAAAGCTTCACTCACTAACAAATCAGTGTGTTGTGTTTCTGGGGGGTGCGAAAACCAAGCCATCTTGAATAGGCCCAAGAACTCTTCCTACATCCAGTTAAAAATACATGGTCAAACTTCATGATGTCAGAAGTTGTTACGTTTGAGGTTTTAATATGACCTTGTCATGCTTTGAAAGGACGATGTAAAACAACTGCCAAAGGCACATAGCAGTAAATACCTCCAGTCACTGCCTGATCATCTGGGCTTCGTTCTCATCGTTTTTCACGGTAGTTGCACTAGGAGGTTTAGTGGAGTAATTCTTGTCTACTACCTCCCCCTGCTGGGAATGTTAAACTCTGTAATTCACACTGACTCCCAACCCCTTGATCCATCAGACAAATGATGATTAAATGCGAATGTTTTCCAAAGATTTTCCAAAATTAAAAGACTACGTCTTCGTTGAAGAGTAACGTGCATTTTCAATTCAATGTTTTTATTTCGAGTCATATTTTACAATAAGTGACCAAATGAATCCGAATCAGAGTAAAGTAATAAGACAGTTATAATGACTGAATTGTTATGTTCTTCCTTAATAGCTGTGTTTTACTCTGTAACTATTGTAACCCGTAAAAGTTACTGGTGGCAGCTTTAACTAACGCCCATTAACATACGTCTGAATTACACGTGCTGATTGACAGTACAGTGAAACCATAGAAACGGCGCTCACAGAGGTGAACCTGAGTTCTTCCGGTGGCGCGTCCCCGAGCCCCGAGCTGCGCGTCCCCGAGCCCCGAGCTGCGCGTCCCCGCTTTCTAAGGTCGCACATCGATGCTCTCTCGACTCGGTGAGACTTTCAGTTGTTCATTATCGACCTTGCCGGTTGATCGCAAGACATTTGCATAAACGTTGCTTCGATTTCTAAATGCAAGCGATTGCTTGCGGTTATTGTCTCTGCTTTGCTATCATGTGTATTAGGGAAAAAGGAGAAATGCGCGCTTGTGCCCGCCTTCAGTCGGCTGACAGACTTGCGAATGTATACATGCAAATGTATGCATTGCTTTATTAATGCATAACGGATGTAAATGCATGTATACGTGACGGTGTCGAAGAAAGATGACAAGCACCGTTTATTTGTTTTAAGTGCTTTTTTCCAACTCGTATGTTACATAAAATACACTTTCAAACGTTGTACTGATGGGGTGTGATTATGAGTTGTATATATATATATAGCGTTAAGTTAGCGCTGCCCCGCTTCTGACAGCAGACAGGTCACTTCTCATGGCTGCTGACGTGCTTCTGGATTTAGACTGTTCGTGCGCTAATCCAACAGGTTTCCGTCTGCACACTTATAATTTAACCTGATTTCATGGTTTTCAACGCCTTCGTGGTTGTTAAAGAAAACCACCGCTGTGCTTTTGTGTGTGGGATGCATAAATAAGCATGAAGTTGACTTTGTGGCGAATTGTTATTGCTACTTTTTCTTGTCAATAATCTAAATTGTTATTACAGTGTTTATAATCTCATAGACCATCAATGACCTATAAGTGACCCATAAATGACCTCATAGACCATAAATGACCTATACTGTATGTACGACGATACTGTCTCACCTTACTGTTATGCACCCATGTGTGTAAGTCTTCTGATCTCACTTGAGATGTTCCTCAGCTAAACAAACACAGTTCACTGCACATTTCAGTGTTTGCCTCACTGCACGTCCTTCCCAGTTTTCTCCTGCGGATTAAATCAAATCCCTTTGGATCTGTTTTGGTGTCTATAAATTGTTCATAAAAAGTCCCCGTGTTCTTCAGTTTTGGAGGTCTAGTGCATATGTACTGTATCTGCGTGTGTATATATTTATTAACTTATAAAAAGGCTGATTGACTGGATGGTGATTAATAATTTAAGTTTTAAAGCTGCAATCTGTAACTTTGGCCTCTCTACTGCCATCTCTGTCTGAAATATAAAACTGCAGGTTACTTTACATTTTTATTTACGTATGTTGAAATGAAATGAAGCCAAACGGACATTTTCTGGGAAATCGGACCGGAGATCTCAAATTATACATTATTATAAGCTTTCCTTTCATAATCGGGGTAAAGCTCTGTAGAATTATATCTAAAGGATATTTATTCTGTGTTTGTAAAAGGATAAGTGACGTAAAACATGTGTGTGTGTGTGTGTGTGTGTGTGTGTGTTTCTTGAAATGCGTGTCACCTCGGGTTTTGAGGTGGTTGAACAGCTGAGCTGCAGTCAGGGGGCAGAGTGGTGCATTGTGGGATAGGTCAAGAGCCTCACAGCACTTTTCTTCCTCTCCCTTCCTCTCATGTAGGAGGAGGGTCGTTTCAACTGTACAGCTCCTCCTCGTGTCTCCGATGGCGAGTCTCCTGCGCGTGGTAGCCAGCAGCTGTTCTGTGCCTCTGTTCTCTGGGGTGACCTGTGCTAAACTTCCCAGTGTCCGGACGCCGTGTGCGCGATTCTTTAGAACCCATCAAGCTCTCACTCGCCTTGCCAGTCCAGGTAACGGTGTTGAACTGACATCTGACATTAGAACATATTAGCAACAGGGTCTGATAGCAGAACAAATCAGTTCCAACAGAACACATTTAAGTTCTGTTTAATGGTTCTTTAAAGAATTATTCCAAGAGGACCGGAGATCTTTCACAAGAGCCCTGTTGTGTTTATTTGATTTCTTTATACTTAGCGTAGCTTATGGTTAATGAAGGAGGACTTGGAAAGTCATTGAGTCGGGTTTGCTCATGCTTATGCATAAACATTGTGTGTTACCACAACAGATTATGTTTCACTGTGAGACAAAAACAAATAAAAGGTTTCCTAACTGTGTTTTCACATGTTTGTGCATTTGGCTGTTTCTTTAAACCAAAGTGACTTATAATGTATTCAAGCTATGCGTTTTACATGTGCATTCTAGCAGTATCCTAAACCAACTACAGGAATACTTGTATTTCCATAGCAGTTGTTGTATACAAAGACTTTCAAGGTCATTGTGTCAGGTGACCAGCCCCTGTCCCAGCTTGCCCCGCCCCTTTTACCTGCCGTGAAGGTGTCAGGATATGAATGAGTTGTGTAGCATGCAACTCATTCTGACACACTGTAACTCCGCCTGGTTACAGTGTGTCAGAGACCAGCCATTAATGCCAGGCATTTCTTCAGACAGGGTAATGACAGCTGGGGTGGGTTATTTCTGGCACATGATCAGCCGCGGTAGGAAGAGAGAGAGAGAGAGAGAGAGAGCACCCGCTGGGAACATGTCTAAGCTCTATACTGACTGCCAGTGTTCAGTGTAATTACATAAATTTGACATAGAAATTCAAGGTTTATAAACTTAGTTTTACTCCAAATTTAAAGGTGTGCTCTGTAACTTTTGCCTCTCTGTCATCATCTCTGTTTTATTGTAATGTTCCTCCTCACTGGTAGTCTGTGTAGGGTCACATGACTTTGAAGAGAATATATTGGTCAGGGGTTAAAAAAGTACAGCTCTCCGTTTGTGGTTTAAAGTAATATGACTGTTGCTTCTGTGGGATCTCCATACTGGGAATGTTCTTTGAACGTGCATGTTTTCTCCATATGCTCTATGATTTTGTAATCCCCTGTTATTCCTGCAGGTATTCCATACAAACAGCTGACTGTTGGTGTTCCCAAGGAAATCTTCCAGAATGAGCGTCGCGTGGCCCTCTCTCCTGCTGGGGTGGAAGCTCTCATCAAGCAGGGCTTCAATGTGGTGGTGGAGTCCGGCGCTGGGGAATCGGCGAAGTTCTCCGATGACATGTATACAAAAGCTGGAGCCTCCATCAGAGACGTCACAGATGTGTTAGCCTCTGATGTTCTGCTTAAGGTACTGTTAGATGCCTTCATATCTTCTTTCTGCTCCGTTGAGATGTAGTTTGAGTTTCTAGCAGGAGTCATGCTCTCCATCCTTCGGTTACAGGTGCGAGCCCCCATGCTAAACCCGGCTTCTGGAGTTCACGAGGTCGATCTTATGAGCGAAGGAGCCACCCTTGTCAGCTTCATTTATCCAGCTCAGAACCCCGAGCTGATGGACCGACTCTCCCAGCGCAAAGCCACTGTCCTAGCCATGGACCAGGTGCCTCGTGTTACCATCGCCCAGGGTTATGATGCCCTCAGCTCCATGGCCAACATTGCTGGGTGAGTCCATCTAAAGTGACTTGAAAGAACAAAGTCACCTAAAGTCACTATGAAATCAAAAGCATTAACCCCTCCCCTACAAAACGACATCTCTTGTCATGATGTACGTCTGTCCCCGAGGGCGGGACTATATTGACTGTCCAATGGCCAGGCAGTTTCTACCCCTCTAACTTCCAACAATCCAATCAATATTCCCAAAGAACACAATCAAGTCCCGGCCTGCCTTTTCTCTTTTTCCAGAAGCCTTTCCCGTGGATACGTGTCACCATATGGAAAACAACAATAGTCACAACTTCCTTTTCATGGTTACTTTAAATTGTGTTGTTTTAGACACACATTTGTTTTGATCCTTACGTTTCGTAACGCTAGAACTTTATTACAGGAAAGTCTTGTTCACTGTTGTCAGTGTGGTCAGCATAAAGTGTGATTTCAACCTCGTCAGACGGCGTGACTGATGTGTCGCTTGTCTCTCTTGGCAGCTACAAAGCCGTGGTCCTGGCAGCCAATAACTTTGGCCGGTTCTTCACGGGTCAGATCACAGCCGCGGGGAAGGTTCCCCCTGCTAAGGTATGCGCTGGCATTAGCACACGCGCACTGAGTGTTATGATTACTCTCATACTCTCATGTCAGCTCTTAGAAGACATTAACATTAGTCTTATTTTTCTATATATCTTTTTGCGGGCTGGACGATGTTAAAGAAAAAACTGCGATATTTAGCAAGTGATCGGATAATGTAATTTGCAGTATAATAATTCTTTACATTTGTAAAGTCGTGACATAACCAACATGCTTCACGTTTGTTTTCTGGGGATAGAATACATCACAACTTCTGATAACAGTCTGTCTGCTGTCTACATCGACCTAAAATTACTAAACATAAGTTTATAAGGTTAAAACAATTGTACATTAAAATAATTGTTATTGTATACCATAGTAAAGTGCACATTTCTATATCGATTGCAGCCCTAATTTTGTTTGATGTTTGTTTGTTTATCTGTCTGTTTGGTTTTAAATGGTTGGATCTCATTGGCAGGTGTTGATCATTGGAGGTGGGGTGGCAGGTTTGGCAGCTGCTGGTTCTGCTCGTGCGATGGGTGCCATCGTCAGAGGCTTTGACACCAGGTATAACAACTTTACTTACAGTAAATACAAACGAGCTCTTACGAGGGCATGAATTCACTGTGCAGTTCATCCACGTGACTTTCTGAAACCATAAATCAGATTTGTGTGAGGAACATGATTCTGCCTGCCCATTATTGGAGAACCTCATTCTCAACGGTTCTCGTTCCTTCGTTCTTTGTTTCTTTCTTTTATTCTGTCTGTCTTTTGTTCTTCCTTCATGGGTATTTTAAATATAAAACTTCTCTTGGGCTGTTTGGCTGATTTGCATGAACTTGAGAGACGCTTTCATCTGGAGACACAACTGTCAGAAATGATTGTTTGGCTCATCTAAATCAATATGTTTTAGGCGTGCCGTATAATGACTCATGCACCTGCTACAGTGACATGGAAACCAGGGCCGCCCAAAGTCACATGACAGATGTTTTCAATTTATGGTGCTTGGGGTTCAACAACCTAAAATAACTCGACTGTTCAGCTGTGTGATCAAGGAAAGTTGAAATTGGTCCCCAAAACAACTTAATCCACAGAATCCACATGAGCTGTGTTATTTTCTAAGTTTGACGTTTGTTGAAACTTTCTGCGCTCCTCTCATCTGCTTTCATCCGCGTGATTGTCGCTCGTGGCTGTATTTTTGAATCATTTGTGTTTCTGTCTGAAAGATGTTCTTTTGTTTGATTTCCTGTTTTCATCAGTATTTATAAATCGGAGCATTGAGTCATCGTTACGCCCGAGTTTGTATTAACGATTGTTTGTATCCATGCGAACTTTTGGTTTCCCGCTTTTTCCTAAACAAGAACGCAAGTCAGTCACTACTAACTATACAGTATACAAGAGCTTTATGTGATTGCGGTCATCAGTTCTGTTGAGAGAGAGTATACACCCAGCTTGAAACTACATTTAAACTAGCTGGTTTACTGGTTCCACAGGTTATTAGTTCCACCAAGCCGCCAGCTGGTGGCAGTGTTGCGTTAGTCATGGAGCAGAACCTTCAAGAAAAGAGATCAAGAATGTTCTCTCCAATTTTAAGTTCCCATCATGCAGCACATCTAAAACACTCGCAAACATAGTATGTGCTAGGATTTAGTATGTGGCTCTTTGTAATACTTCATTCTGATTGGTTAGTCACAGCATGCGGTGTAATATTTTTGTATAAACGACCTCTGAACTGTATAACTGCGCAGTCGGCCTTTCATTTTGTGTCCACTGGCTTATTAAGTGCATATGTTATGCAATAAAGCTGGATGTTCATTATCTCTAACACAATCATCCAGATCTTTTCATAATTCATCAGTACATCTTGGTGTCCTTCAGACCTTCATCATGTTTCTTCTTCTCTTCATTCAGAGCTGCTGCGCTGGAGCAGTTTAAGTCTCTGGGTGCTGAACCGCTGGAGGTGACCATCAAAGAGTCAGGAGAAGGTCAGGGGGGTTATGCCAAGGAGATGTCCAAGGAGTTCATCGAGGAAGAGATGAAGCTGTTTGCCAAGCAGTGTTTGGATGTGGACATCATCATCAGTACAGCGCTTATTCCCGGTACGCACACCTGCCGGAATCTTACCCTCCTGTTTTCCATCCA
>JAZGTI010005627.1:0-25062 GCA_036877585.1 Botia kubotai
ATGTATCAAATAGTAATACCATATTGTTTTGATATATGGCAAGTTGAACAAACAGTATTTCATTGAATATCATGGTATTACTGTGGTACCCATGGTATGACCTGTTAATAGCTGTTTTATTTTAACAATAGTGTAATATTTTTAACATTTTTATTGTAAGTGTACTGAAATGTGTCCTTTTGAAGAACAATTCTGCTAATAGATCTCTAAAAGACCACAACTACTCGTTAAGACCACATAAAATCATTTAAGAAAACGGTTATAAATTAGACTAGGCCAGACTGTGTTGACATGTACAGTATGCACTCATCATCATCATCATCATCATCATCATCAACTGTACCACGTGGCCCAACAGACACACAAACCTAACATTATGAATGTATATGACACCACAATAATGTTAACAGCATTAATAATCGAAAATGATCGATCTGTAAAATTAAGAGGTCAGAGGTCAGTACTGATCTAGGCATTTTGGTTGACGTCAATAAAACGCTTGAAAACTTCAAGTAACAATGTTGCTTGATTAAGTAACAATAACAGCCCACGGTAAGTTTGTCTAAATATTACTTACACCACGCATATTGTAACTAATTATTAGAAGACACTAAATTAACTAGATCTGACATTAAATTGTTACTAAACAATCAAAAGGTACAGAAACAAAGAAACGGCATGTTTTGTTTACATCATAGCTCGATGGCTAACACAGGAGCTAACGCAAACAAACCTGCAAGCTTTCGTTTTCATCTACCAGAAGAAAACTCCGCCCGTTGTCCGTCTCCTCGTCCGGTTTAACAGGCCCGAGAGAAATGTCCTCCATCTCCTTCAGTAGCATTTCGGACATCCTACAATATTTAAAATCATCACAACTATCTTGAAAGCTGGGTTAGAAATGTCCCAGGACCGCTGCTGGCGCTGGGTGATTTAAGTCACCTCCAGAGGGCGCTGTTGTTGCTTTAATCATTGCCTGTTATTCATCAGCGCCATTGTTGTTTATTATTGAGCTCAATCTAACGCCCTCTAGTGGCAATTATGATAAACTGTGTTCAGACGGTCTTAATGTGTTACGGAAGTTCAGTACTGTACTGCAATCAAGTCAATAACAAGTCTCTATAAAACCACTTTTCATGTGAGATTTTATCATTAGAAAAATAAATTATTGTAGAAAAAAATTAAATAAATACTTTAGTATAAATGCTAAATAAATAATGATTGTGTTATTTACATGGAGCAAATGTGTTTTAAAAGCCCACTGTATCAAGCAGATTTAAGGCCAAATAAACATAATTTTTGAACACATTTTCTGTCCTGCAGAGATCCCATATGAATCAACAGGACGTTCTCTGTTCAGAGAAATTCCGTAAAGCTTGCTAAGGTTCATTAAATATTTGTTAGCAGGGATCTATAAATATCACATGTCACAGAATGCCTTCAAAGTGGCGCCATTGCAGTTAACCGGACTGGAGAGCCCTTTATAGTCACTTCCCTTTACTTTAGAGGTCAGTCAGGCCTGTTATCATAATATTTGAATACAAGTGATTAATGCATTCTCGTTACATAAGAAAAATAACATTGCAGAAACACATTGATGTAATTGATCAAGTCAGAATCATGCTACCCCAGATGTGGTATGCCACATGCTCTATGTGGTGCCACAGAATCGAGCAACTTTAAAGTATTCAACACTTCCCATCAACACAACAAAATCACAGTTTGGTCACAACACACACACACAATGTGTGGTGTATGGCAAGATACTGTAAAGCTATTTGTGCTTACATTTGCTCTAATTATCTTTCATTTTCAAGATATACATTGTAAGAATAACAGATATGAACATTCATTTACGTAACATTTCTTTTAATCATATTTTTAAACTACATTATTTCAATTATATTTCTATAAGTCAAAGAAGCTACAAACATGAAAACAAAAATACTGACAGACTGACAGTCCAGTAATCCAACCTTGAATTTACAGTAGATGTTTTGGCTTACCCATACAAAATCTAGGCGGGACTTGTATACAGTTAACCGCAATGCATTGTTATAGTTGTAGTACAGGTACCGCTGAGTTTTGCGTGACAGTATGAGATTATAAACTACATTTCCCTGCATTTTCCATTAGGCAGTCGCGGTCCTATTGGCTGGATCCTCCAGCCGCAGCCCCAGAGAATGAATGAAATTGAAATTGCTGGTATATTACATGTACAATACCGGGGATCTGCAGTCGTACATTGTATCATTCTATATCAAAATGGCCACAGCGGTCCAAAATCCTCTGAAATCGTAAGTAATAATTCTTTCTATTTTAATTCTTATTAGAATTCATGTCATGCAACAACCAGCTTTCGTTTCAATTTACAAACACACAAACATCTTTAAAGTATACATTGTCAGCGAGGTTTAACTGCGAATGCATGTTTAAGTACAAAAAAATCATCCTGCACGCGACGATATTTTGTCATGTGGAGAAATGTGGCATGTTATAAGGTGCAGGGTCTCGGGTATCAGTTCTGCATATGCACAGTTATATGGAGGAATGTTGAAAGAGAATTGACGTGACCCGGCGTCTCTGGTCAATATTGATCACAGTGAACTTGTTGTTGCTATTGAAAAAGGAGAGTTCAACGGTCACCGAGTTTTGGGAGATGAAAAATGATACTTTAACATTTTTGCTTCCGATTTTGCACCTGTGCGCGTTAAAATTTTGTCAAACTGAAATGAATTGGTATGCTGTCTGTAACAGCATCACACTGGCTGTCTAGGATATAGCTCACGCGCTCAAACTGCCCGAATAGGGAAATTTTCAAACGAATAACAATGAACGCATTTTACAATAAATAATTATACTGCACGTGCTGATCGGACACATAACAGACTGCACAAAATCAATGTGTCCTGAAAAACGATCATTAATGTTATGTCTTTGCCAAATCTTTAAACGTGACATTTTAGAGTTATGCAATTGGCAAATGTAATTTATATTCTGTGTGATTATTCTGTAATGCACATTGTGTGAAGTTCCATTAGCTTCCTTTGTGCAGACTGACACAGTTTTTCAGCGTGCGGAACGCAGACGCCACACGGGCTCAGTGATAAAGGATTTCTTTACATTCGTCTGGTTTAGACACCGGGATACTCTGTGGAGCAGACGCATGTTTGCATTTGCATGCATTTATATGACTGTAGGTTTAATCATTCGTAAAGGGGAATTGGGACTCATGCAACCGGCTTTTAAACTCTAACTGCCACGATTTTCTTCCTGGACTGTGCATTAGGGCAGCGATAGATATACACGCTGTATGTGTTTCCTAAAGAGATCGGCGACATTTCATGAAATTCTGGATAGAGAATCGCGTACGCACCTGCCTTATGTACGTGCTTCGCATGGACGTTCACGTAGCCAATGCCGGTTCAATGCCAAAACATCACGTTCGTGCACGTACATATACTATAACGTATCTACAGTTTAAAGTAAAGCTTTAACACATAACCGTGTGACAGATCTACGTTACTGACAAGCTCAGCTTCGTTAATAGAACAGTTTGACGTTGATCACTAACTAAAGATACCAAAAGTTTCATGTTGCACATGGTATCATGAAAATGACACGTTTTTAAACATGTTTAGTCGTGATTATAAAGGTATTCCTATTAGAAACGTGGAGTTCCATGTAAATACTATTATACATGGACACAATTAATAATTCAGGATTTTGATGATGTGTATCATGGTGTTGCCATGTGACAAAATGACTGTACCCTGATATCACCACTTCACTTTTTTGCTAAGAAATGAAACTGCTGGATTGCGTTGCGCGTGGGTGCATATACATTTGCCATATTCTAAATGCAGTATATTTTCAAACTGTGGCAATAAGCAATATGAGTCATCTACAATAAGAGCTAAAGTAGTTTTGCAGTGATAGTTAATGACAACACTAATGAAAAAAGTACCAGAAAGTACCGTGATACTACAATGCTTCATTCGGCATGCTTTGTTTTTATTTATTTATTGTATTTCTGAAAACACTCTGAGTACCATGTAAATACCACGGTATATAAATATGGTACCATTCTTCTGTACCATGGTACGGCCACAGTGCTTTGATTCATAGTCTCCTGTTAGAATTTGTGCACTCTATAAATCTTGGAGTTTTTTGTACTGGGTTCTCTTTGATCAGTTAATTTCCCCTAACAGTGGACCGAAAGATGTTTACTGGCATATACAAGGTCAGATCTGCATCTTCTTGCGATTGATTTGCATTAAAAACATGAATGAATAAAAAGAGCTGCAATCAGCGCCCGAATTACTCTGATGTTACATTCTTCAACAGCCCTCTTCAAAGGACCCAGATAAAGAGCAGTACTTCTGGAGCCATGAGGAGATATCAGTTAGGGGGCCTATCTAATTTACATTACTGGCTTTTATAAATCACTCATTTTAAGAGATGGTGATTAAATTATGCCATCTTTGATTGCTGATTACCTGCTAACTGCCGTGCCTTTACCGTAATGATGGCATTTCACTGGGAATGTTTGAGCCACTGGATGCATTTCCCTGTAATCACTTCCTTTATTTCTTTTTGTTTCTTACATCTCTCTAATTCTTGCTTGGTTTTACTTGGTATCTCCATTTTCCCATCTTCCACCATCTCTGTTTGTCCCTTGAAGTGATGATGCCTTGTCTCTCCCTGTCATTTCGCGGGATGCGGAATGCGGACCTCACGGATAGTTATTTTGCTTTGCCTCACTGATCTGAGAAAAATGAATTCTATATAATTCTTCACACTGTCTTTCGTTAAGCTGGTTTGCACCAAATGCACCAAAGTCTGAGTCTATCAGTCTTTTCCTGATTCTTCTGTATACTCAGTCCCTTAATGTTTGTTTGCATAATCGGATGCAGTTCTTTAAGGGCATTTCTTTATCTTCTGAGACTGCTGGCTATTCTGCTCATCTCACTCACTTTTGTCCAGAGAGACTCTTTCTTTGTTCTCATGAGGAGAGGGAGACACAGATAGGTATTTATAGCTCTATGACCTATTTCTCCAAAGCTACCTAACTCACTGTCAGTCATCACACTGTTGCATGGAAATCTTAAAGTATGTAACTGGCATCTGTAGGCCATATGTACTGCGCTGTTGTGTTGGACTTGAACTTACTGGTTCTTTAGAAGGAAGAAAGGAACATGTTCACTGTTTTTGGGAGGTGAGACACCTTGTGGGAAGATCATCAGATGGTGGACTGAGGAGAGAGCTGGAGCGAGACAGAGGGAGGCTGATACTTCCCTGTGAAGTAGTTTGGAGCCCTGACCATGTCAAAGTGTCTGAATGTTACATTTTATAAACTATTAATGGTCAAAAGATTCTGGGATGTTTTGGGTGGTTGCTAAGGTGATGCTATGTGTTGCTGAGATGTTCGGAGTGGTTTTTAGCATGTTGCTATGTAGTTGGTAGTAGGGAAAGGTGGGGGGATTTTAGTGATTTAGGGATTTTAGATTTGGGGGGAGAGTAATTTGATATTACCTCAGAATGGTGTATGAATATTTAACCTAAGTCTAAACTCAGAACAAGATAATAGATAAGAAGTCCATATGAAGAGAAAGTTCCACATAAAAAACAACATTAAATTTAGGTGATTGCTTGTGTCTTATGAAAAGTGGTGTTGATTGAGAATGTTCTCAGCTCAGTGAAAGAAAATTGTGTTTTGATGGGATAAATCAAACCTGACTATGTTGAGCTGGTGGTCTGTAGGGTTTACTGCTTAACACAATCATAGTCTGGCCTGAACTACTGGCCTGAAGATCACCTGTAGGGCAGCCATTTAAACAAATGATGCCTCCAGCAGATCACAGTATTACAGTACTCTATATCCAAAGAAATGTCCATAACTCCCTCATATGTTATATATGGCCTTTACATTGGTCACTCGCCCAATGTTCTTTTGAATTTGTAGAATCAGCATGCTCACACCGAGACATCCACATTTGGTATAATCCTTCAGAATGTGTTAATCTCTGTTTTAGTGGATATTCCCTGCGTGTGCCAATGTTTGTATGCTGCCTATGTGCAAATGTACACAAACTAAATGAGTTAGTTTGTGTCGGTATGAATCAGAACATGTCTTTGGAGCAACACAACAGCGCATGGTGCAGTCCATCGCTAAATATGAGTCCATCGAATGAGATTTATAGCTGTTCTTTCTCGCCTTTGTTAGGTGGACAGATCCTCTCCCTGAATCTTAGATATTATTAAAGTACAGAGGGAAGAATTATTCATCTCTCCACCAGATAAACTGTCCCAATAGCTTTTTCATCAGAGATCTATAAACATACTTGTTTAAAGTAAACCATAAATGGTCCAGGAGGGTAACATGAAGGCATTATACAAGGAATGCAATGTGGGACAATTTGTAGATTGTACAATGAGTAAATGCATACTCGGATGGGTATCAGCAGGGACCTGGCTGATATGATATTATATAAACACCTCAGTGTCACTACAACAACAATGCGGTTTTCTTTGCATTTAATGTAATGTTATGTAAAACCGTGATACACTGCAGTCTTTTACCAGCTAGTTTGTATTGTTGGACGTCATTAACCTTCTATGCACTATTACATTCTTGTTTTGATTTTGAGTTTTGGTCACATAGGAATAATTGAGTGTGCATGCCCTAATGGTAAGGCCCAGTGGTCAATTTTCTGTTTGACAAATATATTAATGTGTTAAATTTAGGATTGCTTCTAGGCGAGAGGATATCAATACAGTGTTTTGATGTAAAATATTGCAAGACTTTGAAATATCGATTTTTCCCCCACTACTAGTGGGCGCGAATCAGTTGATAAGTTCCCAAATGTATGCAGTGAAAGTCTTGTAATAAAACAAATACAAAGTCTTGGAACAGTAAACATTGGGATTTAACAGTAAAATAACAGTCCAAGTGCAGCTGGCTGAAACTGTGGCTCGCTTGGTGTCTAGGTAGCATCTCTGTCTGTCCTGCAGTCTGTGCAAGCAGTGGAACATGCAGGATATCAGCTCCATGTTACACCACAGGCAACGATTTATGTGAACACACAGTCTGTGCCAGCAAACACAGCAGGCCAATTCAATATAGTAGACAAATGCCTCTGAGGATATATGATTCTCTACAGAAGCAAAGGATTGTGGGTATTTTGTATGAGTGCGACTGCGAGCATCGTGGTCCAGAGTGAGTGCAGGTGTCTTCAGCAGACAATCTCAAAAAATTCATTGAGTGTCTTTTAATATTAACACAAGAATACATTTCAAATAGCTTTTTTTTTTAAATTTTGACTCTGCATAGAAATTAGATGTTTTGACACTTACTATAACCAAAACTCCTCTCCCTGGTGATGCTAATGAATATGAAACTAATTTCATGCTGATTGACCTTGGCTTTGTGCTTGGTGAACCAGGGTAAATGTTGCTCTGATACAGGTTAAGGGTAAAAACCCTTCGACTCCCAAGTTAACCCTGTTTTCACAGCCTAATTTGTTGCTAGTTTTTTATTACGTTCTTAGTTGTTCTTTGTCACTCTAAGGATTAGTTATAGATATAGAGTGTATATATATACTGTATATATATATATGTGTGTGTGTGTGTAGATATAACTCTGGCCACACTAATGCAGGGCTGAGGCTTTGCCTGTGCTGCAGTCGTATTCTCCGGTTCTTCAGCAGGCTGAGGGAAATGCACCAGCACATCTGTAGAGAGGAGCAGATGAAGAAAGAAATGAGATAAATCATTTGACTGGATAGTCTAAAAAAAAGAAAAGGGAGGGGTGGAGGATGAGGAAGAAGAGAGAGGTTCTTGAGGAGGTTGCTATTGCAAAGTGTAATCTACGGAATTGATTGGGGGATGGGTATGCCAATATCCTCCCTTAACAAACCTAAAGTCGTGAAAATAATGCAGGCTGCATCATCTTATTAGTCCACCACGGGCCATTAACTGAATCAGCCTCTGAATAGCATGCACTGTACACAAATTGAAGTGATTCAACTAATTGTTATTTAGAAATAGTTCCACACTCCACAGTATTTTTATGTTCGCTCATGTTCGATCATGTTTGCTGCAAATTTAAAAATCTTACTGCGTTTTCACCAGATCTGCATGCATTAGCCCAGTCAATGTCAGACACTGTGTCAATAAAAGTTAATACAATAAAAGTAAAAATTTGAATTTTAAGACTTGGTATTCATTTTGATATATTGTGTTGTCATTGTGGTTGCTGAAGGCTGGGCAGATTTTATGAGCATGTGTGTGAGTACATTCAATTAACTAGCCAGTACAGTAGTTCATCACAGTTTGTTTTTGTTAACTGACACAGTGTGCCCTCTAGAGGGAGCTCTCTGTTACTTTTCAAAAGGAAAACTGTTAATTGAGACTAATTGGTGCCGTATAGGGAGCATTTCTGTGGTGTTATGGGAATACATAACAGGGAATTCACGAGTAAGTTTTAAAACAATATTAGAACACCTTCCTTACCAGCTTAAATTAAACAGACTACAGAAAAAAAAAATAATTTTGGTGGTTGATTATTTTTGAGGGACATCCAGTTTTGCACAGGTGTGACACTGTGGATGCTCAGAGATATTCGCCTTTCTCATAACAAATCTTTTTCCTTTTATTTTCTGATTTAAAGAAGAGACACCATGCTTTTGTTATCCTTTGTTTAGCTACTGGGTGTGTGTCGGAATGGCTTTCTCTGTGTAAATTGTAGGTGGCTATTACATGCACGCATTTGCGCCGTATCAAGCATGCATTATCGGCACACCATTTTATTGCAGGATTTTGCATGTTGACGATTCTTTTAAGGCTTTAGCCATAAAAAGGACTCTTAAATGGGCAGCATCTGCCCGGAATAGCACTCAGAAAGTAGATTAGAATTTGGATAGTTTTCTTCCATTAGGCCATGCAGAAATCCGCTTTGATATACGCCGCCAATATAACAACACTTGCTCTGCTCTGTGATTTTGAATTATGGGATAGATCAAACACAGATGTAATGAAAACACTAAAGTAATTGGATCAGATGTGTCTGGTTAGATCCATGTTCCATTTGTCAGTGCTGTTGACAAATTGAAGCCTGGCATGAAAGTTTTGTCCAAACGCTCCTTTACAAATGACTCTCAAGACTTACATACAAAGAAAGCCACACGCTTATTGACAGTCAAACACTGGGTACCTAAGATACGAGTAGCAATGATTAAATTACAAAAATAATTGTGGGCGTTGATCAAGTAAATTTGAGTTTGTGCTCTGACCAGCCTGCATTTTGTTTTGCTGAGCTGTATTCCATAGGGCCAGTTTTGCTTTATCTTCCAGAAGACACGCTTCACAAGGCCATTGACACAGTATAATATAATGAGGTCGCATAAAAAAGCAAACAAACTGAGAGCAGCCATTTTCTACAGCTGTCAACTTATTATTGAAAGCTAGACTTGATCCACCAGAAGCACACGGTGAGGTGATGGAATGGGGAGTGTGAGGCTCTGTGCCCAGACTTGAAAGAAGCAGGAAGGTTGGGGCATTTGGATCTCAGGGGCGAGTTACTTTGCATTTGTGTCTTTTTCACTTTCAAGTCTGCACCCAAGTTCACATGACAGTCACAGAATTTAAATTATTTGAAAAGATTTGTGCACAATGTGTGTGTGTGTGTGTGTGCATTTGTGTGTGTAAGCATGTGTGTGGAAAGGGGTGGGGGACCTTTTATGTCTTTTTTAACTAGCAAGTAAGTCTTTTCTACACAATGCAAACAAGTGCCTGTGGCTGAACAATTGTTGAGTGATGGTATCATATGGTAATGCACCAAGGTATTTTTGTCACGATTGTTACTAGTTGGGCTGGATAATATAGCAAATGTTTGTGATATATTCACAGTGAGTTTGTTGGTGAAATAAAAATTATGCAACATTTTGAATATTTCATGAAGTCTAACAATTCCAACAATTTGTTTGCGTAATTACTCAAATAAGTCCTAGGAAGTCGCCTTGTGTCACTTTTCATCTATTAAAATGTTTTACTCAAATATATGTAGGTAAATATTCCTGTTTATTGCTTTGTGCTGTTATATCAGTGCATATATGTGAAAATTATTTTTTTAAATGCATTTTAAAATGTTAAATTAGATATAATTGTTTTTGCTATATCACCCAGCCCTGTTTGTTAATGATGTCGTATAAAACTGAAATTGGCTCTACATGGAAACAGATGTGCATTTATCATCCTGCTGTGCTTTTTGGATTGGTCAGTTTGGATCAAAGTTATACACCAACATTCAGTATCCAAAGGCCGAAATGGAATTCGCATACTCACTGACCTTTCAGTCTTTCTAAGCATGCTTGTGTGCACAAAGAGGAGAGAACCCTTCCTTATGGCACACTGGCATGCAGACGTTCCCCATGGATGCCGTTCCTGGCCAACTCTGCATGCACACGAGCCAAACTCTGGTTGCTTTGCTGCAGGCGTTTGTTTCCTCTTATTGATTTTTCTTATATTAGCCAACCTCACCCATTTCTCCTGTCAGCTTTCTTCCAAGATACCTAATATATTTTTGGAGCTGTTATACGTCTTGAATATGGTGACTGCAAATAATGCATTTCCCCGTAATGTAGTTAAAGAGGCAATAAGTACCATTTTCTGTTTTTCTGTAGCTGTTTCTCGTGTCGGCTGTAGAACTACAGAGTGCTGCTGCCTCATGCTGCTTTTGTGGTTGGTCCAAAAACATGGTCAAATATGTGTCCAGATACTAGATTCACACCCTACACTTCTTAAAGGGACAGTGCACCCCAAAATTAAATTGTCGTCATTATTCATATACTATATAAAATGGTCCATACAACAATATGTATTTCATGTACAGATTTTCAATGAATAACAACTTAAATTATTGTCTGTTTCTCACACAAAGCTATTATATAGCTTCATAAGATTTGGAATATATATTGAGGATCACTTTTATAAGTCACATGGGATCAATTTTATGACTCTATAGTGGTGTTTCTTGTCTTTTTTGGTCATGGTTTTGAGTTTTGTATTTAGTGCTAGGTGATTTTTTCTTTTTTATGAGAACCATTTTTCTGTCAGTTAATCCTGATTTGAATAAAAATCTTATTTCCCCTTTAATGTTCTCTGTTATAGCGGTTATAATTTAGTCTATAACCTTATAGGAAGCTTGAATATCAGTGACTTACATTCTGCTACTTATATCTTTCATCTTCTCTTCCCAGGCAATCAAGTGGAACCGTCATAAAGAACAGGTAAGCTTGATAAAGCTGGATGTTCTTACTCCTCACTGGTGCATAGTCTTACCCAGATCACAGAGTGCTGGATCATCAGCAGGGCCAGGCACACAGTAATTGGGCCCCTCCTTATATAAGATTTCCATGCCACATACACGTACGTTGTTTGCTTGGTTTGTTTGGTTAACTTTGGTTGTTTGCCTTTGTACTATGCTTATTGACCATTTCATCGTTTACATGACTTTACACATAGAAGCCAATTTTGTTTTCATGTTATAAGAACAAAAAACAAGAAATAGTATTACAGAGAAAACCCTGTAGACTCTCATGACTACGTGACCAAGTCTGTAAGCCTCTCAAAATAGCAGATAATTGTAACTTTTTATGTTGTCAGATGGAGTGACAACAAAAACCCTGATGATATTTATGATTTAAAAAATATTCTATTTATTAAAACAAAATTATCTTGAAAAGTCTATTCATATGTTTTAAAATTATGTCGCTTTTTATGTTGCTTTTTATGGATACACCACTTGTCATTTTTCAAGTCTCTCATGACTCAATGAGTGAACAAATGTATGATATCAACATAAATACAAATACTACTTTCCTAAAAAACTATTATTAGCGCACAACAGTTTTTTAAAGAGATGTTTAATTTTATCGTCTTGGTCACGTTTATTTGTCATTGACCCTTTAAACACACAGAGTCGAGTTAGAAAGCTTTTCAGGAATCACAGAAGCTCTTATAACATCATTCGACCAGACGTTTCTCAGCAACACAATTTCTCACATAATCACTGAGACTCCGAACTTCGTTTTTCATGCTCACTGACTGACCTTTAGATATTATTGGTCTATTGTGTAAGGCCGACTGTAGGCCTCACGATCTCTGCTGAGTGCAGAGGTGTTTTAATGGAGCCCACAGCACTTCACCACAGGACTTAATATTTCCCCTCTGGTGGACCTGAGCATATGACATTCGATGCTCTGTAATTTACTCCCCCTTCACACTTTAGTGGTTTTTCACACGTTAAAGATTGATTCCTCCCTGCACTGACAGGCCAGGATGTGCCAGTCCGCATTTCCCTGTTTCATTCAAATATACAGCAAAATAGGCAGAAAATTGTGTGCTTGTGCTGGACATATTCGCTGCGGTTTTGTTTTGGTTTGTCCACCATTTTGTTTGTTTGAGTTATTTATTGCATTCTGCCTCAGTTGTTGGTCTTGTGCCTCAAGGCTTTTATTCGTTGCCTTGCAAGGGGAAAATGGATCCATCAAAGTGTTTTTACAGTTACATCATCAGCATCACTCCGAGCTTCGGTCAATTTGCTGAACGTTGGGTTTGTTTCGGAGATGCAGTCGTTTTTGCATGATGTAATATTGCCTCGTTCCTCACTCCTGCGGACCTGGTGCTTTTGATTACAATGAAACAAATGATGGTGCATCAGGGGAAACCAAATCTGACTGTGTCTCAAAGCTGTTGTGTTTCTCTGGTATCACAGCTAACTAAACAGGGCTAATTTCTACAATAGCTTATAAAATAGCAGGGAGCTAAGTTAAGTAACTGTCATTTATTTAGTCTAAATTTAAACAGCTGAATCTAATAAATATCTACATGTTTATTAGTAACGCTTTGTAATACACTTTTGTAACATCAGTATACATATATATGAAATATTTCATTCTGCTTGGTCGATTGCAGCATTCTGCATTTAAATATTTTAGAATAGTGATTGTTGTCCGAGGCAACCAATTTCCAGACTTCTTACACAGCTGTGTCATATTTATCTTCTCACATATTAAAATAATTTCAACCAGGGCCGTGATCATTAGTTCCATCCACGTATGTAATTAAAAATCATTAAAATAATTAAACGTTAATTCATTTTTTCATATACGTTAATATTTTAATGTAATAATTTGCCTATCTGTTGTGCATTAAATGACATTTGTTAATGACTTATTAATGAGAGCCATATTATATATAATGAGAATTTATTAGGAAGTATTACTGTAATCTTATAAATGCAGCAGTTTGCTTAGCAGGCTTTCTCACTGCCATGTCAGCAATAAAATCACAGTTTGGTACCTCTGTCCTAACCCATTGCAAACATGCTGGTGAGGACAGAACTGCAGAACCACACGCTTTCTCATATGAATCACAAATGCTTGCCAATGTTGCCATGCTGCCTTGTTTTAAAAAAGTACCACTTACTGAAATTACTCTTTTTATGTTTGACATAATCGTACTTGTTTTTATTCCCATATTTGTATATTGCACAGCACATGCTTTAAATTTGTCATATGACAATTCAATGAATGTAACATTTTATTTCCTGTAAACGGACCCCTCATCCCAACAGAAAAAAAATACATCTTAAATCAGTCTGGTCTGCTAGTCTTAGCTGGTCTCCCTGTCAGGTTGGTCTGGTTTGCTGTTTTGGGAGGTATTGAGCACATGTCAGCTTTTTAAGCTAGGAAACCAGCTTAACACCAGTGGCCAGAGCAAGACCAGCTAGACCAACATAACCAGTTGAGCAAACCAGTCTATGCTGGTTCAGATGGCCTAGATATTTTTTATATTTCTGTCTTAAAGTTCTAAATTATACACAT
Source organism: Botia kubotai (assembly GCA_036877585.1). Lineage (NCBI taxonomy): Eukaryota > Metazoa > Chordata > Actinopteri > Cypriniformes > Botiidae > Botia > Botia kubotai. Next base: position 13,884 of record JAZGTI010005627.1, read on the forward strand.
ATAAGAGCTTTAATTAGTCAATAATTTTACAAAAACTTCTACATGCAAATACAAAGAAATCTGTTCTTATATGTAATATAGAATTACTTTCCTTTTAAATTGTTTACAGTCTTGGTGAGGAGTTTTACCGTGAGGCCATCGAGCACTGCCGCAGCTATAATGCTCGACTCTGCGCTGAGCGCTCCATGCGTCTGCCCTTTCTCGACTCACAGACAGGCGTAGCACAGAGTAACTGTTACATATGGATGGAGAAGACCCATCGAGGGCCAGGTGTGTGTCTGTGTGTTTGTAAAACCACACAGGTGATGATTCTGTTTTCATTGGGAGTTTGTTTTAAGGTTCCAGGTGTTTTTGGGCTATAGACAAAGATCATGTCCTGTTACTTAAGCAGCTGTGGTTGTGTGTGGCTCAGGTGTGGCTCCTGGACAGCTCTACACTTATCCTGCACGCTGCTGGAGAAAGAAAAGACGGTTAAACATCTTAGAAGACCCACGTCTTGGACCCATCGAATTTAAGATCGGTGAGAGCAGTTTAATTTTGATGAAGAATATACATTGAGGAATTACCATTTTTGATACATTTTGATACAGTTAGATACATTTTGATTGGTTATTAACAGTATGTATAAAGAAACTTTACAAAATTAGAATGACATTCTGACATCACCTGTACCCTGTTTTGCATACTATTCGTCCTGTTATCCAGTATGTAAGATTTGAATGAGTAAATCTCACATTATATTAGATTTTTGTTGTAACTATGTACATTGTGTCTACAAACTACAGTGTCTGTATGTTGTGTGTTTGTGTTCAGACTATGAAGCAGCACTGAAGAAGGAAGGGGGTGTTCCTGAGGGTCCTGTACTAGAGTCTCTCCTCAGTGGAGAACTGCTGGATAAGAAGGTGGAGACAAAGGAAGAGGAACCCATGAGTGAATGCCAAGTAAGATTTTTCTAAAACCCTTCCTATAATGTTTACGTTTGTTAAAAGTAAAATAAGCTTCTTACATATCGTGCTTTATTCATTAAACTCTCCGCTGGCCCGGTGAAAATTTTATGCAATTAGCCAATTCCTTAATTTCTTTGGCAAATTGAATGCCAAACCAGCACTAAGAGCACGTGTAAATTAACATGGATTTTCCAGACCCGAATCATTATCTGTGAATTCCCCCCCAGACATGCTGTCTCTTCTATGTTCACTACAAGTGTTTGATTTTGGTTCTCCACAGCTTCATTCGGCAGTCCTGTCTGCGTTCTAACTCTGTCTTTCTCACTGTTTTCTGTTCCCGTTCTCTTCCCTTCGCATTTCTCTCCTGTATTTGTTTCTCTTGTTGGCAGTGACACAAATCCCTGCAGGGTTGACACGCCCCCACTGGCACACTTCCTTGTTAACCACAAAGTGTGTGTACGCTCGTGAGTGCAAGTGCATTGGTCTTACAGTGTGAACGTCTGTGCTAGTATGTCAGCGCTTTTGACAAAGTTGTTGTATTGATTTTGCTGCGAGAGGCTGCATATTTTTATCATTTTTGGGTTTACAGGTATTTACATCTGACAGGGTGTTGACACGTGAATGAATATAGACCCTAATGAACCGACCCTTCAGCCGATTGAGCCATTATCATTATCGAGTGACTGGTTTTGCACACAGTATGACAGCTGTCCCAGGGGCAGACAGTTAACCAATTAGTACTTTAATTAAGAGTCACTCTTTAGAGCTGTCCGTCCCCTAGGAGTGGCCCCCTGATCCTGCTTCTTACTTTGCCTCAGGCCCTCGCAGGAGCTAAAAACTTGTCGGCTTTCCCACTACATCTGTTCACTTCCTAAACTGTACGATACCCACCTATTATAGGTACAGTTGAAGTTGTACTAAGAATTGCATCTCATAGTAAGAATGGTACTAGTGTACTTGGAGGTAGAGATTTGGACAAACCCCAAAGCCTTCAGAGCATTGAATTGGTACATATCTTCTATGGCCCTCTGTACATGTTAACGTCATCATTATTGTCTTGAACAACATATAAACCTAAAAACAAAAAATAAACTTTGTTGCTCTGAGACTGTTGGAATCACAGATGCTCGTATGCGCAAGTGTCAAATTTTGCCCACAGGACAGTTATTCTCCTTTTTAGACACTATAACATACACAACAATGAGAATATACTTGTGTTAAACCAACACAAATTATTTTAGTATAATTAAATTTTTAGTGTTCCTCTAATCAGGTTTTGATTCAATCCCGTTCTAGAGCAAATTTTACTAGATGATCCCTTTTAATAAAGTTTAATAAAGTGTTTTTTTAATCATTTTAAAGTGCATGTGAAGTGTGAATGGCTAGAGGCACTGTTGTGTATGTCTCGAGTTTTTTTAATTTAGCTTGTAAGTTGGTTGTTCTGACAGTGATTGAGAATTCACTTACAGGGGGCAAAGATTGAGAAATGTCTGGACCTGGCCAAGCGTGAACCCTTTATGTGGAGTTATGGAGGAGCTCTGCAGTCGTAGTGGCCGGTTTAGGGTGTGCGGTTTTGCATAGCACTGATAGCAGTGGGAGTCTAAGCCTTTGGCGATGTCATGAATTTAATTCTAGCAGTTAGTGTCAGAGCAGAGGCGTAACCAATCAGAACAAAGGCAGAACATGAGAGTGGCAGTATTTTCAATATGCTATGTTTAGCCATGAAATACCCACAGCCTGCAGATAGGAAATTGCACAAATTACAGCTGGATAGTTGGTGTGCAAGGTGCGAGAGTGAATTAATGAGGCTTTTTAACTTCAAGTTTGTGCAGTTGAAACCAAAATTAGTTGCTAAAAACTATCATTTTAGTCCATGTCTGTCAGCTTTAAGGACACCTATATGTTGATGTACTCATTAAAATTGGCAGATATATACATTTAACATATACCGTATTTCTCCATTAAATTAGACCAAAACATTTGAGGACTCATTTTGTTTGCAGGGACTCAAATTTTGTCATGGCTGTTATGTAAACAGGATGTGTTTCGCCCCAACTTCCTATTTCGATACGTCAACACATTAGAGAATTGTAATCACCAAAACCATTTCATGGCATCATTATTAAAAACCATGTAAGATGAATTTCTTAGCATTCCTGACAGAAAAATACTTTTTAATTGTTGTTACAGCATGTCCAACCGAAAAGGTTATTTGATTGATATCTTTTCCAGGCAAATTTGATATTATTGACCTCTTTTTGTGTGAGTGTCTTATGACAACAGCTTTTCAAACAGTCTTGTTTTTGCTGTTTACTTTTTATTGTGACAGACTGCCGTCAGACTGCCGACTGCTTTTATGAGCTGGTGTCAACTGGGCAGTTAAGTGATATTGCCTCATGCACCATGTCTCTTGTGTGTTTATTTAGCAACCGCAATCCTCCGTCCGCTGGATAGACCTGGTTTACTCTGTTTAGGGTCATTAAAGGCTAGTGTTTTTGGCCAGCTTATAAAAAAGATGTCTGTCTCTCTCATATTGCCCCTTTCATATAAGGTTGTGTTATTGTTCTATATATTGTTACTGCAGCTAATTTGACATATCAGTGTAGTGTAGTCTAAAGTCTGGTTTTCCATCATGACCCAGATATTACATTAGGCTACAAGTGCTGATCCAACATAGTAGAAAAATCATCATCGTAAACAAATAATTAATATCTGGATCTCAAAATTTAATATTGAAATGTATTAATATTATTATCTGCACACGCTCAACAGTTATTAATATGATATACAACAAACATCGAATTAGGCTGCTTAAAATGAGAAATGCACAGCCTTTATGAATATAGACATGAATGAGATTTCAGTGTTGTGATAACAGCAGCTAATAATTCACACAAAGCTCATTGTGGTCAACATAAACCGTGTTTATTCTCCTTGAACCCATATTTAACATAGTCTGGGCTGTAATGTTATTAACCTTGCATAGTTGTTCTCATTTAGCCAGCTGAGTTTAGGATAAGTTCATGCCAAAAACCGAATAAAAGAGTTTGATTGAATACACATATAGTAAGGTTTGTTGTTTCCATGTTGCGACTCAAAACAGACCTGTTATTTGTGGGCTGTGACCGACCAGCTGGTGATCACAGGTTTAAGCTGCTCTTTAAGCTGACTAAGATGTTCTGGTTTTTCCTTCTGGTCACAGAAGCTGCTGGTGGGAGACTTTCCTCACGAACTGGACGTGGAGGAGTTGGAGGAAGATGTCCCCAAACGCAAGAACCGCACCAAAGGACGGGTAAAACACTCATCAGCCTAGTGGTCACTAGTTTGAATAATACTAACAGAAACAGTTTTGTTCAAAGATTATATTTAATGACAAGATGCCGCAGTTCTGTGAATGGGGGAAAGTGCAATGCTCAATATGTCCCGCCTTCTAGTAGAAAGAGCCAATCATCATTCGCTAAATACTAATGATTCTCTAGGGGTGGGGCTCTGTACAGAGTGTCTTGAGGTACTTTTTATGCTTTGTCTCTGTGACTTTATGGTGGAGATGATAATGTATGTTGTTTTATTCTGACCTTAGCCAGGAATTTTAGAGATATCTGTCTTTCCCCATTCATGTAGATAGAACTTGGTTCTGTATGAATGAAGTAGCTGCCTGGAGGTGTTGCAAATATGGCCGCTGAGTGGGGAGGCTTGTTATAATGGGACTTTGGTTTTCACCTCAGAAGTTGTGATCAAGCTGATTACCCACAATGCACTAGGGAGCGATTAGACCCAAATGTGAGGTTTTCATATTAATAGCGTTGGATTTTGTGTCGCAGACCTGTAGTTTGGCAGCCACTCCCGTGGGGTTTTTGTTTCATCTAGTGTTCTTGTTTCCTCAAGGCTACGGTTTCAACAAAGCAGACCATTGTAACTCATCAGCCATTGATCTATCATGGCTGTTTAGCATGTCTCCAGTTTTGATCCCTGCGTATCCCTTTCATCATTGCGTTCCACCGGCTTTGTGTTGCTATTCAAAGCGCCTTCTTACCAACACTCATAAAAACTTCCTTTAATTCCGCTTTACAGACAACACTTGTAATAGCACACAAAAAAACATGACTTATGCTAATAAAAGGCTTGAATCAAAATTAACACGGTTCTTTGTAGAAACATGCAAGTTGCAGTTATCTAGCCATGATATGACCACGGCCTAAATAAGAAAAACTATACAATTGCTGTGTTTTAATTTATATACAAGGCTATGGGGAATGTCTTACATGGACATGCATGCAGAAGTCAAGGTTTGGCAAAATTTAGAAGTTGCAGTTTAATTGGCTTCCAGGAAGTTGGAATCTGAAATTATTGCCCTCTCCTAACGAAATGGTAAATTTGAATTGAAATGATGTAATGTTTTAAATTTCTAGATATATAAATATATATAAATTTGAATTTCATTCTATTTTAATTCTAATTCCTTGAATTCAAATTACAATTACAAGTCTGAATACTGTTTCTGTTTACTACCTAAATTCAGATACATTTTATGTTCAGGATTCTCAATTCATTTCTGAATAGCACACAGCCAGACCCGTCTAACCATGCTGAATGTATGGAAGTCACTGTAGTATAGTCTAGCAGGAAGTACTTCTCCTGTAGATGTTTCAGATAGCTCCAGCCCTTAGAATTTCTCACCTTCTGTGCTGTTAATTGGGGAGCACTACTTCCTCTAAGATCTCACATACCCCACACAGTTATCAGGCAGCGTGCAGAAAAGATGCTGTGATAATTGGGCACTAGGTGTAATTAATGCCGTGTAAGAGGATTTGCTCGAAGCCAGAAGGAAGAAGGGGTGGGAGGCGGAGACACAACGAGGCCAAAATAATGATGGTTCTATAGCCACACCTGTGTGCAATAGACTAGTTGCCAATCGCCAAGTAATCTGTTTGTTGGTGTGTGTGCTGGTGTGATGCATACAGGCATGTGGTGTTGGGGGAATGAGGAAAAGGCAGGACCCAGCATCTCTGGAGGACAGAGACAAGCCATATGTGTGTGACAGTAAGTAGCATGTACAGATACCCCACAAAACCCCCTAAACTGAAGAGTAGATTTCTTTACTACATAAGTAAATGGAATTCTTCATCACTGTGACCTGTTGTACATGCAGGATCAATCGATGCATACAATCAGTAAATATGCAGTACAAAATGGAATTAAATAACATGGAACATATTTAGACATATGCCTACATATATGGATGAACCTTATACATAAAACAGTTTATTGCAGAAAATATTATTAAAGAGACAATTAAAAGAATTCAAGCTATTTCATTTTGTATTTTAAAACTAATTAAAGTATATTCACATACAGCTAAAATATGAATATACAATGAACATATTTATAATAAAAATATAATATATATATAATACTAATAATGTGTCATTTTGTGGAGAGTCTTGTAGTGAAATTATTATTATAGTTATTGCTAGTTCTTAATGAATTATTTTGTTCATGTGGCAAACTGTTCTTTAATACACTATGCAGTCCACTGAGAGTCATATGACAGTCAAATGAGAGTTATGTGTGTATGTGTGCTTATGTCCAGTTTGTGGGAAACGTTACAAGAACCGTCCAGGTTTGAGTTACCACTACACTCACACACACCTGGCAGACGAAGAGGGCGAGGAAGACTCTGAACGGCACACACTGCCCTTCCAGCGCAAGAACAACCACAAACGTGAGCCCAGAATCCGCCACGTACTTCACACTCACAACACCACCCATAGAGTACCACTATTCTAACAATACTCATGCACTCTCAAACCCCTTTTCCACTGACATGGTGCTGGAACCAGAGGTGGTGACCAAATATTGCCCCATTCAATGTGTTTTCATGGAAGAAAAGATGGTCTGGGGTCAAAAAAATTCTGCACTGGCCCTTCAAATCTGCTGGTCTCCAGTCAAGAACTATTAAGGTTGGGGCCGAGGAGGATATTGTTGTCACTATGTAAAGTTTTTAAAACAACAACATTTCTGGCTGGATTATAATTATAATTTGCAATTACATTGGAAGCACCTGATGCAGAGCATTTCAATGTGATGCATATTCAGTTGACACACTGTTTTTGTCCTGTTTTTTTCTGCTTTTGCCTATTTTTGTTGCCTTTCATTTCCCATCTGTCTGAAATAAATGATTTTATTTACAAATATCATATGTGTGAATTGATTACTATGACTTTCATTTGTTATTCATTTGCACTAGACATAAACTCAAAATTGCCCCACTTACTTTCTCAATACCTGGTTCCTTGGTGTTATTGTGCAGCGTGCATGTTTTTCAAAGAGAAATTTAAACTTGTTGTGCCTAAACTTGCTGAAACAATTTTCCTTTTCAGATGACATCATCAAGCCCTCATCCTTTTTTAACCCCTCCCCTCCAACAACTAGCCGTATAATGGCCACTTTTCACTATCCAATCAAGTCAATTTATAAAACCTAACCCCAGCCTACATTTTTTCTTAAGTATTTAGTTTCCCTCAGAAATATATCACATAAAGTAACATAGGTTGTAAATGGCTTTCATGTTGATTAAACTTCTAACTGTTAAAATTAAAGCTGCCTCACAATGGCATAATGACCATATAATAAATACATTTTATATGTAAAAACATTCTCAGAACTAAAAATAAGACAGTGGGCAGGGTTATATTATAACACGTGTTATAATGTCTAGAGTTAGAGGAAATTCAAGGCGCTTCGAAAGGTCCCCGGTACCTGCTCCAGTACCATATTGGTGGAAAAGGGTATTTGCTATCTCACACATATGCATGACAATAAGTTATCACACAGTATCAAACTGCATTCATGTGGCAAAATCAGACAGCATCAGATCTTATGCTCCTTGTATATGGCTGGGCAGCATTCATCCGGCAGCCTTTTGTCTGAAAGAGACAAGGTAAGAGTGACCTCACTGCAATGTCCTTGTGGATCATGGCCATTAACCTCCCAGAGTTATCTGGCTGAGTGCTCTGGTGAATGGTCTTGCCCATCCTCTTGTTTACCCCTTAGTGCCAATGGCTTTTCAGTTTAAAAGCTGTTTGGAAAGAAAAGAGCCGAATATTAGGACCGCATTCATTTCAGGGGAAACTTTCAGACACCACCAAAGTCTGCACACCGATAAGTTTTCCCCCTTCCTCATTTCGTACTCAGCCTGTATTCCCACATTACACCACAAGCAATATTATTAATAAGAAGGACTTTAATGAAACCGTGGCCCATGCATTATTCATGCAATATTTAGACCAAAAGAGAAAGATCTATACATAGGCACGATACCTGGAGTCACCCGACTTAAAATGGAGAAAAAAATGGAGTCTGACCAAATCCAAATTCCTATCTTCTGCCTTTATTTCATTTCACCGGTGCACTGACTCTGTTTTCTCACTCCTCTCTGTTCTATCAGTTTGATAAATGACAGACTATTCTGGCAAGAGATGAGATTTCACCTTTCTCATTCTCTCTGTGCTACTCTCTCATTTGTACTCTCCTTCCTTCCAGTCTGGATATTCATCCCTTTTTACTAGGGCTGCCAATCGATTAACAATTTAATGAAATGAATGGCATGATATGCCAATTACTGAATTGAATTAATGAATAAATTACCAGAACACATCAATATTTGCTTAGAGAAGTTCCCATATGAAGAATATTAAAAAATAAATACATGCGGCAGACGATAGTATTGAATAGACATTACAAAATTGGCTTTTAGGTCAATACATTGTTATATACTCTATTACAAGAAATAAGTCAATTGCTAGTATTTATTGAATACAATAAGTCAATTGCTAGTATTTCGTCTGTGATGTTTTTTAACAGTTTATCCCATGTACACATGCAGATTAACATTTTGGCCATGACATCACTTCCTGCTGTTTTTAGCATCTCACACCACAAGTGCTCCATAAAGTTACAAGTAGTTCCATATTACATTGATTTCGTTGTTAACTCAATCATGTCTCCTCATTCTGTGCAGCCGGCTTTCAGTAAGTGTGGCGAGATGCTTTGCCCACTGACTGCAAAAACAAGATAGATGTGTGTAAATCACACAGAAATTGCTCCAGTTTCTCTTATTACGATATCTATGTATGCGTCAGGCACAATTCATTGCATTCAATTTTTAATAGCGTGTTTAAAAAATAATTATTTGCACCAAATCAACACGTTAGATTGACAGCCCCAGTTTTTGCTCTTCTCAGTCTTACTTCCATCTCTTATTCTGTTGTTTTCCTTTTTTCATCACCCCTGGTTTCCATCTGCTCTCTGTCCTCTATCTCTTTCTGTTTGATTTAAGATTCATCTATCACTTATCTGTATTTTTTTCCTCCTTATTTATTTCCACTGCAGAAGTGAAGCTGCCTGCTTGAGATGAGCTACTGCATTAAAATTCATGCCTGCTCATATTCTTTTTCATATAATGTTGTGGTGGTGCTTCTTGGGTGGGGTGGTGGGGGCTGTTGGGGGACGTCCAGCAGGATCTGGGGGGAGGGGTGCTGTTTGAACACTGGTGTCAATGTGGATGGGTAGCGGGGTAGTTGATGGGGTGGTGGGGGGGTTGTTGTTTGCATTAGAGGTTGACCCTTTATACTTGCACCTGAAAATTGGATTTTGAGATTTGGGGAGTTAAAATCCTCCCCCACACACAGACAAACACACACGGTGCACCCAATTTTGGCCCTACAGTGTATACTGAGATTCAGACTCACATAGTCAGACAGAGGGATAGTTGGAGGGGTGTTTTTCTGCAGTGTTGAGCGGGTGATGAAGGTCAGTTTTCATCTTTTGTTTGTGTGCTGTCTAAATTCATTCTGAAATTTCACACGGCCCAGTTTATTTCTTTTCTCGTCTCTACCCTTGCTTTCTCCACTCCGCACGTAACACTCACAGAAGCACGATGTAATCACGCACTCCTTTTTTATGAACAATTACGGTGATTATGACTGGTAAGCAAATGCATTGAAAAAGCTCAAAATGGCTCTTTTCTTCAGCTGAATTTCCTCATGCTGTTTGTACGAGTGGAATCGTGATTGTGAGGCTGAATCATGGCACAAATAATAATGGCATATCAGCACACCTGGGAACAAGAGTCTGAACTTATCAAAAGCGGCAGAACACTCAAATGCAGGAAACTGGTGTTAAAAATCATGCTGTCCCTCCAGGTTATTATAATATACGAATGTATAATATAATATGAATGTAAGGAATTGTGTTGGAAACAAAGTCTTTACAATGATAACATATAATGTGCCAAAGATCCTGGTTTCAGCAGATTGAAATGTTGCATGTACATTTATACATTTTGTGGGCACTTTTAGCCAAAAGAATAAAAATGTCATGCTGGTTGCATTGGCTAAATCAAAGAACACAAACTTCAAAGCTGCAGATGTGCTGTGTTGTGAGAAGCTGAAGTAGGTGGTACATTTTCACATTTTAAATATATGATTTATTATTTATTTTGAAACAGAACTGCTAGAGCGTGACATCATATCCTGTTTGTTGCGGTGTCTGAAAGCTTGCTCAAAATGTAGTGTAACCGTGACTTAAAGATGTCTACTTTTGGATTTTAGTGAATTTTGACACACTATTTTATGATTATTTAATTTTAGCGGGAATTATGTGTCATTGTGTCATTAGAATTGCAATATATCTTCCTTTAATCAGCCATTAGCTACTCTGCTATCTGGATATCAGCATCATAAAGGCATTTAAAAATGTTTACAATTACATTTACATTTATTTAGCAGACAGTTTTATGCAAAATGACTAGAAAGAGGAATATAAGATGAAGATGTTGTCTTTCAACCACTTATTGTATCCCCAGTTACAACAGATTAACTAGTTTCTCACATTCATATGGTCTTGTGTTCCAACAGGCTTATGCAGCTAATAATAATTTATAATTTATTCAAACTCTGGTTATTACTTGGAAAAATAATTACTTAATAACGTGGATGAATGATAATAAAAATGATTATAAAATGCCTTTGTATATAAAAACGTTTTAAGTAAAGCATTTCCAATACCTTCGTTTAATTACACAACAGCATAAAACAGATGCTGCAAAAATTTCAATTATTCTTCTTTGTATGAGTTTACCTGTCTGCAGTCTACACTCTGCTAGGCCTCAGTTGCTACCTGCCACAGTCACACTTCTGTCTGCTTCGCAACAAAGCAGGAAGAGCAGTGGC
>JAZGTI010005628.1:0-25062 GCA_036877585.1 Botia kubotai
TAAATGTAAATGTAAATAGATAAGATTCTATGTATTTATTCAAATCCAAATTTTAGAATCAAACTAAAAGAATCCAAAATATGAAATAACACAAGTACAGGAATTAGAACAGGAACTACATAGTGACCCAAAAAAATGTCACAAGTCAAACATTTTAATATTTTAGCGTCTATATATTATATTAAAATATAATATATACAGCTATGCACCTAGGATACTTTTAAAATAGTTTTGAAGGAGTTGCCAAATGTGCCACCACTATGTTAAGGCAAGGCAAGTTTATTTATATAGCACATTTCACACACAATGGTAATTCAAATGGTAATGCGTTACATAACAGAAGGTAAAATAATAATTAAAAAAATAATAGCACAGTGCTCATTTAATAAATGTCTAGTATTATTTATTGTACATCTAACCTAATGACAATAAAACCACCTCACTTCATTCAACATGATTTGTTAAAAAGCAGTGGTTTATGTGTTTATACTAGTTCTTAGTGAGTGGTCTGGGTCTGGTGAGTTTCCTCCAGTCATATACCTGCATGAGGCTCCTCTTCTGAGCTGGTGCAGGCAGGCTGAGTGGATAGAAGAAGCTTGTAAGGAACTGCAGAAACAGCATGGGCTGCATTTTCTGTGTCAGAAGATCAGGGGTCATATCCTGGGTAAGTCTAAATAGCCTTGCAGCTAATAATCATAGTTTTTGTTTAAAGATGCATTGTGCAGTTTCATGATCTTGGTCAGAAAGAATTGTTAACATGACTTTGTGTTCACACTCTTGTGTGTGTATTTAAAGCATTGTCTTTGCCTCTGTGGCCATTACAGGTCTGTTCCTTTGGGATCATATAAGGACACCTGTCATCTCCCTCAAATCTGAACTTGTGGAATGTTTGATTCAGGGATTGGCAGCGATGATGAATGAGGCCCCAGTGAGCATGAAACATTTTGTTACTGTTAATTACTGTTAATTTCAATACATTGCTGCAATACCCAAAATCTGATAAATTGGTTGCGTTGTCATTTTTTAGGATGATTCCTTTGACTTTTTGGGTCACTTTCTACTAAAGAGATCTGTCAAGCCCGGGTGGAAGAATACAGAGCTAGTTGAAGAAAGCACTTCATCTAATGGCAGTAGCCCTATCTCAGACACTCTGAAGGTTTGGGTTTCTATGTTAAATGTTTAATTAGGTTTAACTCCATACCCTCAGTGCTTAAGAATGTCCTCCTTATTCCTGCCATTTTACGTCATTTTAGGGCTTGATAAGTGATGCGGACAGACGCAGTGTTGTGTGTAATGAGCTTCTGAATAGTGAGAAAACTTATGTGAGGCAACTTCAAGCAGTGGCCACAGTTTACTACACTCCTCTCAGAGCTGCGCTGGACTCCAACCGAGCCATTATCAGCTCTGTCAGTCTCATTACAATCTTCTGCCCTCTGCTGGACATTTTGGAGGCCAACAAGTAAAATATTTTACCAATCTAGAGATTAGGTGTTTTAAAATCCATCCGTTACTTTCTCATTGTTCTTAGACTTAAACAATTGCCTTCTAGTCTTTTTCTGAAAGAACTTCAGGAGAGACTGAATGAATGGGGTCCAATGCAGTGTGTGGGTGATATTTGTGTCAAATTCTGCACCAAGCTACGGACCTACACAAACTTTTTTAACAACTACCCGACCATTCTGAGGACTATAGACAAGGTAGGCGAAGGATTGATTTGTAAGTGATGATGTACAGTTAAAAAGTACAAATGAAAAGTTCAAGTGATTTTTATCACCCTAAAGCGGGTTGTTTGGAATATCACCAGCTGACTTCAAATTATCCTGCTTACAACATGGGTACTTGCCACATAAATAAAGAACCAAATATAAAATTTGGATTTGTTATTATGAGGGGTCAAATATAATTTATTCATTCGTTGTTATGCTGAGTCCCATGAAATTTGGGCACCGATTATCCTGTTTATTACATAATGTTGTGTATGCTTTGCAGTGCAGGGAGACACTTCCTGTTTTCCGCACATTTCTGAAGCGACACGACAGGACTGTCGCTACCAGAATGCTCAGGTAAAACATTTATCAACAGCTACCATCATTTATCTGCTTTTTTTAAAAACAAATCATTAACAGTAGTAAGAGAGACTTAATAAGCATTGTCCAGTTTTTACTGTTCAGTCTCCAGGAGCTGTTTCTTGCACCATCTGCGCGGGTGGAGGAGTACGTGACTTTGCTTCAGGCTTTAACGCTACACACCCCACCTGAACACCCCGACTACACACAGACATCATCTGCCCTCAACACAATAACCACTTACAGACACTTCATCCGAAAGGTGTGTTCAGAGATCAACAATGTTAATCACTTGTCACTGTGTTAATATTGCCTTCATACTTCAGTATTTGAGTATAGACTAATACATATACATCATTAAAAATGTTAATGTAACAAAATTTCCTGTTTTCACTATCAGTTGAAAACAAGCTTGAATCGAGACCTGAAAATCCTAGAGGCACAGAACACAATTCAAAGCTGCCCGGTAAGTCGCCTAAAAATGTGCCTGTCATTCCTGACGGAGATCTCAGACCAGTAGAGGTCAGGAGGCGGAGTTTGTGCTTCTGACAACAGAAGCCTTTCTATAATACAATTCTGCATGTACAGTACATTTTATGCAGAAGATAGTGTTAATACATATGCTGTGTTTGTATGTACTTAGAATTTGTTGGAGGGGAGCAGATATTTAATCGCCACTCAGGAAGTAGCATTACTGAGCTGCCTAAATGGGGACATCGCTACCTCTCTCAGGTACATCTGTTGACCTGAGATCAAATAACAGACAAACAAATGGATTTCCAGTTCGTATTATGCCAATCTTTTTTGTTGTGGACATGACTAACAATAGGACATTTTTAGATCAAACTCAATATCTACTGCATAATAAACACAAAAGAATCTTAACGCATGTTTACACAATCAACCTCACTCACTACTGAGTTTTTATTCCCGTGTTTTTCTCAGGATGTACGAGCACGTGAGTGACCTGGGATTGTTTCTGTTTAATGACGCTCTAGTGCTGACTGAAAAGAGTGTGTCACATGTGCCATTCTGTGTGGCAGCCAACAGCACTCACACCTTTCTGGCCTCGGTTGCACTGCATTGTCTAAACCTCACAGAAATCACCAACACAAAGTGTACGTTGTCATTATACTGTATAGTAGATTGCGCAGGAATCCAAAACTCTCAGAAATACGTTGTATTACATTTACATTTAGCAGACGCTTTTATCCAAAGCGACTTACATTGCATTATACTACACATTGATCACTATACATTGAGTATGTGCTATCCCTGGGATCGAACCCATGAGACCTTGGCGTTGTTAACGCCATGCTCTAACCACTGAGCTACAGGAAAGGTATTAAGTTTATTAAGTGTTCAAAAGTGGTCTGGAGATGTACATTTTGGAGTTTTGGTTTATTGAGATTATAAGATGTCCTGTGACAGATGGGTTTGGCTGAACTTTTGGATGCTCAGTTTTAGAGACAAAAGAGTGAGAAAATCGCATGTAACGTTCATCTAAAACGTTCATTTAAAGCCATTGTTTAGGGTTTATGTAGTTACTGTGTTTTGCTTTTGAGGGGCAGTATAACACGAATACCTCTTTTTAAGCACATAGTATGCAAATAAAAACGTTATTTAAATAACAAGGTTTATAACAAAGTTTAAAGTTTGTAACTCCTCTGTTATCTCTTCAGATGTTCAGAACGCTTTTCAGCTGGAAAGCCCGAAGCGCCAGTGGATCTGTGCTACAGACAAAGAAGAGGACAAGATCAGGCTCCTGTCTGCTTTCCACAGTGCTATAAATGCTGCTATTACACGTCACTAAAGATGCACGTGGCAAACATTACTTACCTTAAGCAATATAATGAAACTACTGAGCAATGGTCAGATGAGCATAATTCTGTTTTAGCTTTTTGCTTTAAGGTTTAAGTAAAGTACATTTATATGATTGTCTGTTTTCATTATTGGCTATTTCCATTTTACTTGGTCACATTTTTCTGTTTGTCCTATTTTTGCAAACAACAATTATATACATATGATCATAAAATATATATTTTTACCTGCAGGTTGGGTATAAAAGCAGTTAATAACAAATGCACTGAATTTCACAGCATTAAACGTTATGATTTAGGTTTTTGTTTGCATTGATGAGGGTCAGTGAGATTTCTCTCTGTAACACAAAACATCAGATAATGGGACATTACATCTATCTTAAGATTAGCCACTCTGCATTAATTCCTTGAGAATAAAATGACATTTAATGGTAAAATATTACATTTCATCTTTTCTAAGACTTATTTTAGTGTTATGTTAGTGTAATGTATATTGAGCTTTAAGTTGAGCTGTCATTGTAGTGTGCAACAGTTTTGGTTGTGTCAACAACATGGATATCGGCACAGTTTTATATATGCTTTAAACAGTAGTAATTATTCCTGTATGTATGGTATTCCTATTATACTGGAACACAGGTATGAGAACACAGAAAATACTTGAATATGACCTCTTATTAAAAAGTCAAACAATGATGTTACAAACTTGGTTTTGTGCACACACCTTATTGAAGAATGTGGTTATACAGAAACATACAGATTAACTTTCAAACTGTTAATCAACTTTCGAAAAAGTTATTTAAAAAAAACTAAATTTGTTCTACTTAAAAATTATATAAAAGAAACTGAACTATCAATTTTAAGATGAGATTTAAACTTACTATATAAAGTCAAAATAATTATCTATTACTATGACCCATCCCATACCCCAAACATAAATACAAAACTCTTATAAACCAATTAAAGAAATAGGATGTGATCTATCACCTGTTTTAAATTGTAATGGGATCCACAGCTCCTTTATAAAACTTTAAAGTGCCAAAATCAATCACTTCTATTAAAATATATATTTCAACACACCTTCATTGATTAAACACACAAAACAATTAAATACACTAAAAAATAAAAGATAATGGAAAATAATGTTTTTCACGCATAAAAAATGTGTTTGTAGTGCATATCATGACTTTCAAAACAAGATACAAAAGATCAAGAGTCATGTATCTTTCAGTAAACAAGACCAAAACCCGTATTCTCAAAAAAGGATGGATTTTAACAGCTTGAGTACAACATTGTTGTACATCTTATTACAAGTTTATGGTTAAGCTCTTTCTGAGCAGATTGTAACCCATAATTAATTTCCATTACTGTCAGCGCACTCAAATACACCTGGTCTTGAGACAGTGATGTTTATCTGGTGTAATAAACTCTGTAATAGACCACCTTTGGCCTCCAGAGGGAGTAAGAATTGTCAAATTTCAGCAGGTAAACTCCCTGACCAGGATACTGGTGACTGCCTGCATACACTTCTTCATGGCTGTCTCGACGGGAAACAGGAACCACCTCATTGACAAAGGGAAGTGTGCACTCTTCCATCTCTCCTTCCACCTGTGCTGTCCCTTAAATAAACAATTTAATCAAAATAATAAGCCATATAAGATACTGTGACTTTTAGCAAATATTCAAGGAATGCCAGTTTTGAAATAGTATAAATTTTTTGTGCTCTGCAAATAAACTGATATTAACATCATTTAGGTTAGTCGATTAGTATTTTGATGAGTGTGGAAACCACTATATACCAATTTTAAAGTTCATGCCCCCATACTTATGAGCAATAATAGTTAAATTTTTGATTGTATTTGCGGTACAACCTCCCACAATTTTTATATTGCTTCTACAGCCATGGCCTTTTTAAGGGCTCATACATAGCTCATACATAGCTATAAAATATATCATTATATATTTATACCCTAAATATATAATACATGTAAAGCTGCTTTGAAACAATGACATTTTGTAAAAAGCGCTATATAAATAAAGTTGACTTGACTTGACTATAAAACCTACAATGCAGAATTACAGCTATTAGACAAATAAAACAGTTTTCTTACCTTCTTTAGCTTCAGTAGCAGATTCCGCTGCATTTTTGTTGCTTGCTGTTGTGGTCAAATCCTTCCACTCGAAGTAAAGCCCAAAACCGATGTCGTAATGATCAGTGGCGAATTCCCAGAAGAGGTGCGAGCCGTCCTCATGGGTGGGCACCCGTACCGTCAGCACCTCCCCTTGGCGCACTGTGATCACGGAGTCCTTGTCGTGTAAGACCTTTTCTTTAAACTCCTTTATCTGAGGTCGTGTCCACATAGATGGTGCCATAACAGGTACCTCTGTTTTCAATCAGAAATGAAAGGGACAAACATTACTTTGAATTGTTAACCAATAAACATGGTGTTTAACAGGTTTCAGATTTGACTAATAATCTTATTACTGTAGGGAATAGCAAATAAACCTATTTTCTTCTTCATACTGTACTTTAAAATGACTAACTTTTGAAAAACATTGTAAAAATCAAACATACCTCCTGGTTTGCCTTCTACTAACAAATGGAAGGCTTTTGAGTTGACCTGATGTTCCTGAGTGTCTAATGCATTTGATTGGTTGCTGGGATTGCAGGTGGACACTGCATCATTTGAGGCAGAAGTGGGAGGAGCCTCTGGTATTTCAGTCACACAAGGGTTTTCTTGCTGTTTTTGCAACGCCATCTACAAACACAAACATTTGAGTGGAGACCAAGTTTAAAATCAAGAAATCAGGACCAGGAGCAGTAATGGTACGTTTCAGTCACTCATACCTGATGCATGCGGAGTGCCTGCTGCATGTATTGTCGATAATGCTGTTCCTGCAGCTGTTTGATTAGTATCTGCTGTTGCTCTGGATTGTCTGGGTATTGCTGTTTGGCATACTGCTGAAACTGCACAGCTGTTTGTGCATTTAGAACAGCCATGATCTGTTGTCTATACACACACACACATACATATACAGGCAAAGACACAGACAAACGTTAAAACATTCTCAGAACAAAAATGCTGTCATGCCATCATAAAAAAGATGTTGTTGCTATATAAAAAATGTAAATATATAAATGTTAGTAGTTTGGTAGTAATAGTTTTGGTATAATATATTTGGTATAATACAGTAATTTTGTACAATTAAGTAAATTTGTTTTAAAACAACATGCAGATAGCTATTTTGTTGTCATGTGACAGGAAAACACCGAAACAGAGAGACCTTCATGACTGTGTTAAGCTCATTCAGTTTTTTTACCTAAACACCACATTTTCACATATTTATGACAATTTTGTTCATTTCAAGCAACCCTCAAAAACTGTTTGATGAAAAAAACGTATACTTTGAAAATGTTTAAAAATGTACACTAAAACAATACATTTTTTGTTATATTTTAAATACTTTACACGATGGTTACAATATCTTTTTCATTTTTTTCCGTCAATTGCTGTAAAAAAAATGTACGAGATTTGCAAATCTCACGTTTTTAAATAATACATGTTCAGTTATTTGCAGATAGCTGGCTCTCACTTTTGGTGCTCCGACCTCTCGACCTCATCTTTCCTCTTCTGTTCCACTTCCTGTTTCCTTCTCTCTTCTTCCTCCCTGCGACGTGCTTCCAACTGCTGTCGCTCCTGCTCCTCTCTCTCCAGCCTCAAACGTTCTTCCTCTGCCTTTCTACACAGCCAACACAGATCAAATGAAAATAGACTCTACAGGTTTGAATCAATGTGGTTGTGACAAGGTACTGCAGGTAATACTGTACTTACTGTCTCTTCTCTTGCTCCTCTTTCTCTATCTTGTGTGATGTGACATACGGAGCAAACAGACCACAACAGGAGTTTAGAAGCTTCACAAAGTCCTCCATGGCGTCCTCTTTGGCCATGCTGCCCAGTCGTAACCATTCTTTCCTGACAGATGCAGTGACACGAAATTAAACGAAGCATCTGTTTAGTGTTTGCAATATACAGTAGTTGCGTAAATGTTCCCATCAGTCCTGTATATAATAATGTATTTCTTACCACCTACAAAAAGTACTGTGTAACTTGGTATCGTGATAATATCATAAGGTAAATATAAATGTAATAGCGCATGTTATTTGCATGATGATGTTTTTTTAGAATCACATTTAAAAAGAACTACATTTTAATACTTTAGAACTGTAAAAAAGGTAAATACTGAGATAATGACTTTGTTGTTAAATGGTTATTACATACATAATATGCACAAAATGTGTTTTTATAATTAGTTTTTAATCATTAGGATAATTCAAACAGTAGGTTACCTTCTGTCATTTCCCAGTACATCAAAGAACCCAATTTCTGGGCATGCTTTCAGGTTAAAAGGTCCAAGTGTGATTTGTTTATGTAGTGCAACCAAACGGAGGTTTTCTTCATATGTTGGGTGGAATGCTTTCCCATTCATCTCTATGTGAGACAATTAAAATGTAAGACTTTTACAGTATTTGAAAAGTGTTTTTTTTCATACTTCTGATTCTGACTGTTTATGTCTATACAGAACCGGAATGATCATGAATGACCTATTCCGATTCCTGAATGGCTGGTTATTGCGGTATGTACAGCTGACAGTGACTCACAGGGAAGGGACTTCAGTTTTGTGTTGTAAAACTAAGGAAACAGAAACTACAGCAGGACATGATACGGGACAGATTAAAGCTGGAACCAGGTTCTGGCCACAGAAAACAAAGAGGAAAGAGAAAGTAAAAGTACAGGCTACTTTTACTATTTGTTTATTAACATTTAATAGTTTTCTACCTTTAAAGAACTTCAGCGCGATTCCGTAAAGCTCCACCAAAGAAAAACCCCAGTTCCTCTCCATACTCTGAGTTTCTTCATCCTTCTCACACGATTGACGGTCTTCGCTAGTGCGGAGTGCGTCAGTCTGGCTTTCAGTGCCGTTTTCACACGCGTTCTCGGTCCTGTCTGTTGTGTCGACTTCTCCGTCCAGCACCTGCTGTACTTCAGCAGCCATCACGACCATTTATTTGTCGGTTGCTGTCACAGGTGGCCACGTAGCGCACAGAAGCACCTCTCCACTCTCTTCCGTATATTCCAACCGGAAATCTCGTGCGATTTATATATGTTTCAGCTTAGGCTATCTGAACCCCGTCCACATTTATTTGAGTGTGTGGTTGCGCCTGGGTGACCGGATATACTTCATAGCGAGTCTTGGATTTGTCTTAATGTTAAATTTACTTAAAGGTACATTACATGTGACCTACGTCATACCTCAGATGACGACTACACCTGCAAAGAGTCGTAAAACAACTAATAAAACCGAACCTGGTTTACCTTTTTTTATTGCCCTATATTATTTATTGCCTAAACCATGCATTGCAATTATTTCAGTCATTTATTTAAATTATTTTTAAATAAATGACTGAAAGTCATTCGAAAGTATCTTAAGTAAAAAGAGCAAAAACCTACCAACACAATTTGAAACTCAGAAAACTTTTATTTCTTCATAATTTCTTGCTCAGAGAACCAGCATACTCCAAATTCTGTAGCATATGCTATTAATAAATGCCATGACATGCATTACAACTGATTTTTAATGTACAGATATAAACGATTCACTCTTATATATTCTATATAGAATATCATAAATATATATATATATATATATATAATATATCCACTTCAAGCTACTTATTTACCAAAAAATACTTATAATACAGATTTTCGGTATATTGATAAATAAGAATTACTATGCTGTTCGATAATGAATATAATTGCAGACATTATTAAATTTCTCAGAGAAATGCAGATAATAATGGCATAACTGTCTGATGCCAAAATGGGTACAAATTGGATACAATTTTACAACCTGTTATGACTACATACATCCCAAGCTAACCAACATTATTTAGAGTATCTATAAGTCTATTGATATTATATTATAAAATAATGAATTTTGGCATTGTCCCTTTCTTCCTGCCTGAATTTTAATCCTGACAAGAGTTGCTTTTATCTTTTCATTGCAGTTCTTTTATCTTTCATTGCAGTTAGTGGGACACTGTGAGACTTAAAGTTAATATTCTAATTACATTCAAGCAGTGGAAACAGAATTGTTTCATTTGTCAGTGGCAGTCAAGCACCATTTATTTTACATAGAGTCTATCAACAGACTTTATCTCTAATGAAACCGCTAAAGTGCTAAAAACTCTATAGAGATTAGAATTAATATACTAACATTATAGAGAATAGAAATGACAAAAAATGATAATTCCAGCAAACAGACAATCACCAGTTGCCGAATTTGACAGAATTTAGCATTTCACAGCTTTGTCACTTGTTAGCTTATGTTCTACAAAGGATAAAAAATGAATTGATGGGTGTAAAGCGCTGTTTATTTTGGCCCTCAAAAATCCCTAAATCACAAGATTTAAAATTAGCCTTAATACCATTATTAATAACTATAAGGGTAAGTCTAAATTAACCCCTTAATTTAGAAGTCAAAGAACTGGCCTGAGCATTGTCCATTTCTCATTCTGCCTCATTCTCAAAATAATTTCAGTGCACTGAAACATTTGCTTCTTAAAAATTCCCACAATGCACCTTATTTAGTCCCGCCCACATAGTGACCACATAATTGAGTCATTAGCGTTTCAGCGTTCGCTAGTATTCATGATACTGATTCATGACATAGGAGAATGAAAACGAGACTTGTAAGCAAATGATGCTGACCTCTTTTTGATGTTGACAATGTTAAGAAGCCTTTGAAAATCAGCGTAAATCAAGTCGAACAACAGAAATAAAACGTACTATTCATAAAGAAACACAGCGTATACTGAATCTCTTGAAGGCAATGAATCATGGCAGAGACAAAGGAGTCTCTAAAAGAGGTATTAAATCTGATTCCAGTTCAGTTTTGGGTCAGTCTATCCAAATTCATGTCATCTCCATGAGATGAAAGCCTCCGTTGGCCTCTCGTAATTCCTCTTTCTTGCGGGCCTGCACCATGTTAAAAACCATTGCGGCGAGGGTGTTCCTTCCGTGAGAGACTCCTCTGCTGGCATTTCTCTCAGCGTAGTTTGAGTTCTGTTCTCTGCTACTGACAAAGAATGTGCGGACCCCTCCCCGCTGCTCACTGACCCCTTTGACGAAGACGTCTCCTCTATGCTGTAACACAAAGCCGCGGTCGGCCAGGATGCAGCTTGTGGCCTCTGGGACTTGAATACGGCCACTGAGCCCCGTGCTGTCCATTCGGCTAGCAAGATTTACAGTCATGCCCCAGATATCATACTGGGGCTTGGTTGCTCCAATCACTCCAGCCACTACAGGCCCGTGAGAAATACCTATAGGATAAAACAACAACAAAAAAGCGATTGCGATTTATTGGTTCTTGTGTGTCTTGTGACTGCAGTAACCAATGAGACTCAAAGTTATTGGCATGGAACTGGCGTGCCGCATGTTGGATGCTTATATTAAAACATGTAATGATTGCTAAATACGCTTTAAATATCAATCATATCAATATTAACGCCATAATATTCCATTCCAATCGCATATACAGTAAATCATATCAATAGCCTAGTTTGAGCTTATTAATAAGCTTACAGTATTAGTGTGTCTGAACCATCAACATGCTGGTGTGGTACTTCTCTTCACAGCAAGCACGCACATGACAAAACGCATAACCCCATTTCAACACACTTCAACTGATTTTTTGACTTGTTAGTAGTGCAGCGGTTTAATACAAGAATAGCACAATCTTACCAACACGCAACTGGAAATTGTTTGAGGTACGTTTGTTTACTTCTTTCAGAGTTTCTTGCATGGCCAAAGCAAACAGAACCAGTGTACTGAGGTGGGCCCACTCATCTTCACACTCCTATAACACACACCAGTTATGAAAGACATATCATGCATTACAATTGTGGTTTTTATAAAGATATAAAAGTTTTAGGTAGTTCATATCAATGTACAATCTAACTGTGTTACTTATGTAATAGTTATATTTAGGAATGCACTGATTTTGGCTTATACTGATAACCTATATATATATATAACATAATTACACAGTTTTGGCAGTTTTTATTATCTGGTTTAAAGTATATTGATCACTATTTCTCAAAATATTGCGTGCACACACACACAAATATATATTCACAGTTTTGTTAGTGAAAAAGTCATTTAAATAAGTGGACAGCCCGGTCAAACATAAATCACACATTCCTAGTAAATATTTTTAGGTGTATTTTGACAACACATTTCAAGGTAACACCTGTTTTTCAGGAGACAGGCCAGACGCAGCCATGTAGCAGCTGCCAATGGTTTTAATCTTTTCTATCTCCTGGAAATAAGGCTCCTCCAGCAGCTGAGAGGTAAAAAAAGAAAATATTAGGTGGGTCTGTCTTTGTTGGAGATTAAACAAACATGAAATCTCTCAGAATTATAACGTGAAAGAATTCCATTATGTGTGAACAGCTAGCCCATATAATGTAGATTTGGCCTATGACAACATCTGGTTTTGAGATGTTTCTTAAGTCCATGTACCTCATCAAAGTCAGCGATGATCTCGTTAAGAAGTCGCAGACACTCAACATCTTGATGAATCAACTCTTTCTTCTCGTAATAATCTGTGAAGCCTGGAATGGAGGCAAACATCACCCCGACTCTCTCGTACGATTCAGAAAACAGGTCCTTAAAGAGACATACAGAGAAAAGTATCAAAAATATTAAAATAAAATATGGTAATGAAGACGCTTCATATCAGGCCTTGGTTTGAAAATGAATAGCTGAAAAATATTATATTATTATAGTATATGCTATACAGTAAGGTCTTAAAGAACATCTTGTGTTCTTCAATGGAAGCAGGAAAATGTTACGTTTTGTACAAAGGAGTTAAAATGTCATAAATTTGCTTATTTAATTATTATACAATTATTATACATTAGGATTCTTAAGTGTTACATGAAAGTATTTGAAAATCGAATCTGTTAGGATCTGTCAATTGAAATCCATATGTGCCCATTCTCATCGATAGGCGATGCTCTCAAGTACCTCATTGTTCCTGTCTCTCTCGAGAAAGTGGCGAGCAACATGGGCAGGTAGGATGTTGTAGAGCAGACACTCGTTATGTTCCCTCAGTTCCTTCATGTCCTCCACCTCCTGTCTGGCCTGCAGACGCCACAGGAAGTCAAGCCTGGCTGTAGTTTCCAACTGTGGGTTTCAGCGGAGAAAAAAATAATTGAAACATAATTGAAAACTTGAAACATTAAACGACCTCTCTGTCTATTATAAAGTGCATTGCAATTGCTTATGGTAAACAGTGGTAAAGAACTATATTTATAGTATTATTATTATTATATATTTAGTAATATTATACTATAGAAAAGTAAAACATTGTATAAAGGTTAAACTGATAAATAAATGAATTTGATATTAAAATAAATTATATTAATATAACATATTAATATTATTGTAAATATTTATATAAATTGTATGTATTTGCATACAATACCTGTCTACTGTTATAGAGAACAACCACAACAAACATTGCCATTAGCAGCACAGAGATGCCCTTTTTTCTGAGGTACTGAGATCTGTGCAGAACACCAATACAAACATCACAACGGGGCCATGCCAACACAAGAGGAGAAATTAATTTGTTTGAACGGAACAAGTTAAACATTGTACCTCTGAATTTGGCTATTTTGGTTTTGGCGGATAAACAGCACATGGAAGGCTACTTCAATGAGGTATGTGTAAACGGCAATGACCAACATCAGTACAGCCAGCTTCAACAGGCAGCTGAGCCTTAGAAACACTGCACATGTCACCATGGCAACCACACCACTCAACACAAAGAACTGCAGACACACAGATAATTGATAATTGACAAACTCAAGATCATTGAAGCACCATCAAGAGTTAATGGGTCATATTTTGTCACACATTAGAGTGATATATTCAATATCGGCTGTACCTCAGGATGGGTGCAGATGTTCACTGGCCACTGAGTGCCTTGTTCCTCAGAGCTTTTGTTGTCCTCTTTATCCACCGCAAGCCTATTACACCACAGCTGTCCAAAACAACAAACAAGATGACCCGTGGATGGATTAAGGGAAGCATTTTAATTAGTTTGAAAAGTGAATGTAAAACTGTCTGTTTGAGAAGTTGAGATGTTTTGGCTCTCACAATATCAGAGGAGGCCACGCCGAAGTTAATAGCAATAGCACTGAGGGTCAGTAGGTTACGGATGGTCTTGGTCTCATGGATCCGGCAGCACAGATGTTGCAGGTACAGTGGGGAACACTTAAATTCCTCAGCCAGTGTGACCAGCAGCAACAGCATGTAGGCAAATAAGAAAACTACAAACTGGATCACCATAGGACAGATTCTGTGGGTGACACGTGCAGACAGTTCATTAGAAAATGTGACAGTGCCACAGTTGAAAATGTAATTACATTAAACTACAAGAATAGCAACAGCTCACTGTGGGGAAGGAATGAGGGCTTGAACTGCCATGATGAAGAGGAGCATGAGGAAGGAGCAGGCTAAATTAGACTTGAACATCTCATCTCGCATCTGGGAAAACTGTAAAGCAATTTTAAATCTTAAAAGCAGTTGTGTATCAACACCAAATCACTGGTGCTTGTGTTAAATATCAAGCAAGAGAATGCTTATAACAATACAATGTAAACTTCTCACCTTGCCCTCGATGTGTGTGTCTTTGAAGACCAATGTAAAGGGTGTTATGTGTTCTTTGCGCATTCGCTCGCTACTGCGCACCTCAATGGCCTGCTTGATTCTCTTGTTGATTTCGCGCGAGTTGGCACACTGAGCAGAAATCTGATTGGGCAACTGCACCAGTGAGCCATTGGTAAAGGTGGCTAAGATCTAAAAGTTGAGAAAAGAAAAAAAGTCAACTGATTTCTATGAAAAAAACTATTATTATCACTATTATAAATGACAGTAGTTCCTTGCTAATGATTTAGAATTTAGATTTTCTGTAACAACAACAACAACATACAGCAAACCTTTTCTTTACTTTCCCCATAGCCTTCCATTTTAAGTGCATTGCTGTTCATGTAATTTTTTAAAAACAAATAATTTAAAATGATGTGGCAATCAACAGTATGCCAAATACTGTTGATAAAGCTGAAATAATAAATCCAGAACATTCCTTCAAGCTAATGAAGAACTCACTAAATAACAGTGTGGGGTTATTCAATGAATTTAAAAGTTTTAGGTTATCACAAACAAAACAATTGCATTACTACTAATTGCATTACAATGTGCATTACTAGCATTTAGCATGAGGCCAGATCAGACTCACGCAGTTCATGCCAATGATGTTGTCAAAGGGAAGTTCAGCGCTCCACGAGGTCTCATCTTTGCTGGTCCTCCGGACTCTGGGTGGCTCCTTGTCTTCTTGTGGCGTATGGCGGATTAAAAACGTATCAATCTTGTGCTTGCGTAAAAACTCGTTACGCTCATGTCCTCGACCCTCTTCCGTCTCATATACGCCCTCTAGACAGTCCAGGGTTGCTCGTGATATATGAATCCTCCTGATATTATACAATTCATTTCATTATTCTATTCCTAATTGCTTTTTTGTTTAAATGTGAATATGTATGTTGACTTTGTAATGTGGTGATTTTGTGTACTTGCCCAGGAATGCCTCCAGCCTCCAGCATGTTGGCAACATCTACGTCCCAAGACCAAATATCAAATTGCCACTTCTGCAGACCGAGAACCCCACACAGAACCGAGCCAGAATGTATCCCGATACGCATGTCAACATCTTTCTTCAACTCCTTGCGTACATATCTGGGATATATGCATATATATATTAGCATATATAGCATGTATATATTTTGCAGTATCTATATTGATTAATTTACCTGCAGAATAGGGGCAACATAGATCCTTATAAACTAGCAATAGTTACATACATTAAGTTCAATTAGTAAGGCACTGTGTTAGTGCCAGAAAGGTCACGGGTTTGATTCACAATGAACACAAATGTAATGTAAATAAACACACGTACCGTATAGTGTTAATCATGGCCAGGCCCATCTCAACACAGCAGCGCGCATGTGCTGTCTGGGGTTCTGGTACCCCAGACACACAGTAGTAACAATCTCCAAGAATCTTTATCCTCATGCAATGATTCTCCTAAAATTTCCAAACACAGATCAGGTGGTCTTGTGTGTTTTTTTTTTTTTATTCTTTTGTCTGCCACTTTAAATCATTGCAATATTGTGTAATTAATTCAGAGACCAGTTTGAATGGATTGACACCCTAATCCAAACCCGCTCCCCATGAATTTCACAGGTTAATCTCTCTCACCTCTGCAAGGCGATCAAAGCGGCCGAATAACTCGTTGAGTGTGCGCACCAGTTCCTGGGCCGACATGGTCATTGAGAGAGAAGTGAAGCCTTTTATATCAGCAAACAGGATGCTGAGGTAGGATGATAGAAAACAATGAATGTTTATCATTCATTCATTATCATTCATCATAATGTTTATTAATGTGTATATATGAATGTTAATGAATGCATCTGTTTGACCTACATTCCAATGTGCTACATTACACTGCCAAATAAGCATTACAGATTGTGTGTACCTGACGTCTTTGTATTGGTGGATGTAGGTCTTGTGGAACTGTTGCGGGAGCAATTCATCATCCATAGCAGCCATATCAGAAATCATCTCCATGGCAACAAATCGAGGAAGTATGGACATCACCAAGCGCTCCTAATGCAAAATGACCACAGTTCTCAGAGTTCGGGAAGTAGAAAGTATTTACATTACAGTATAATTTACATCAAAGAAATATGTAAGGCATGATAAAGGCCCCAGGCCCCTGAACCTGTCTTTGGTTCTCTCGCTCCATCCTGACCCGTCCCTCTATACATCGTCGGGTCTCGAGGAAGGCCTGTCTTTGGGCTCGATCCGAGAGGTAATGAATGAACAGCCCTGCAGTATTCATTCCCATATACAAAAGACCTTTCGCCAGTAACTAAAAGAAACCATAAGCAAAAGTAAGTGCAGTTGCTGAAATAACAGGAAGAACCATACGTGCACATTAATGCATTTTATCCAAGGTGGGTCATGGCACATTCAAGGCACATTTTGTCACTTGTATGCTCCATGGGAATAGAACCCATGACCTTGGTGTTGCTAGCACCATGCTTTAGCAGCTGATATTGAGGAATTGACATGACATTTTAATACTGGTATACTGTTGTGTCAAAGTGATGTTTTTATAATGGAACAGTTATCTAAAAGAAATGGAACATTAACCTTCTTAAAAGAAGGCCTAAGGAGAGTAATTCTAAGGAGAGTAACAACGTAAAGTTTGAAACTGATTCACTTTGCTTGATGGCACAAAAGTTGGCCATCATTGGTCATTACCTTTCTTATAATGCTCGGGTCATTGTAGTTCCTGAGAGCTTCCACTAACAGGTGCAAGGCAGCAGTGAGGAACCCTGTGCAGATGGACCACAGTAGAGGTAGGGGCAATAAAGTGTAGGTGGCAAACAGGGTGAAGAGCACATACCAAGATTGGTCCTTCTCCAACCCATAAACCAAACCACCCAGCGCTTGCACAGTCTGAGACAGCCAGCTCACCAACCCAATGTAGCGCAGGTAATCTGGAGAGGTCATACCTTTACAGGTAAGAACTAAGACACATATAACCACTCCAAGTGCCATGAAGAGCCCAGCCAACCACCCTCGTTTAAAGTCCACCATGTCAGGAGCTACAGCCAGGTAGATAAAGAGAATATGGAGTTTGGTAAGGATATCAATAACATTTGTGACTACAAGAGATGCTCGCCGCTGACCGGAGGAGTGCTGCTGGTACAGGCGCTCTAGATCCTGAGACTTGAACTTGTGGTGAAGAGCTGGCAGGAAGACCCCACGTACGGTGGAGCCCCAGCTTACGAAGAAGTCAGCATCGCTAAGGGAATCTGTGGATTTCTCAGTGCATGTGGAGTTGCGTTCTCGTAACGGATGGATGCGTGCTGCGGAGGAACGACGCTTGTGCATGCCCGCATTGCCCCTCGCGGCCTTGCTACGAATCTGCCTGTTGATGTCATCAATGTAGGCATCGGTAACGATGATCTTGCGAGTATTGACAACTGGCCTCTCGTGATGCATTCCTCGTTGGTCGATAATGTGACGTACTGCATTTTTCCATGTGAGTTTACGTTTCAGGATGGGTGAAAAGGGACCGGCCGGGCACACGGTAGGCTGACAAATGACATCTGCAGAACTGACAGCCATGATATGAACTGAACATAGGCTTTAGATCCCAAAACTTTTCTCTAGACCTCTATCAACTGCACAAACCTACAACCATACAGAAAAGTAACATTAATTAGCCAGTATTTATTTATTGTTTTACACAACTCCAGCATTTAAGGCTTTATTTATGAAAGGAAACAGTTAGTCTACACACAAGTTATAAAAGGGGAATTTAGCATGTCCAATTCACCTAACCTGCATGTCTTTGGACTGTGGGAGAGAACCAGGTACCCGGGGGAAACTCACACTGACAAGCAGAGAACATGCAAACTGCACACAGAAAGGTCTACCCAATGAGCCACTTGGAGTACTGTATTAAATTTAACATATGCATGACATCCAAATAAGAATTAAATGACAATGTATAAATACTATATTTAAAATGACAACACACTATGCAAACAAGATAAACACCTCAAGTCTTAAAATGGCTAATGTGTGGATTTAAATATGCATTACTTTATATACACATATTAAAAGTGTGTATAACAGCAGGGAATTAGAATGCTTAAAGCACACAGTTATGTACATAAAATAGAATGGAGTAAAAACAAATGGAGGGATACTTGCCATTAATGTGGTGTTGCAAGCTTGGTAGTTCCTGTAATGATGCATGCATCGGCTCATCATCCATGAACAGTAGCTCCAGTAAAATTGCTCTGCCATGCACCACAACTATACAAAACATAGCTATATAAGTGATTCTTCTAGCTAAGTTACCTCCCAATCATATTACCTCGCCTCAAAACACTTTTAAAAACAGTTTGAGTTTGACAGGTGCCTCCAATGCGGTGGATTGACTCGCCGCTGAGCTGTGCTTTCTGCAGGTAATGAAGTGATTGCCGGCCAGATGGTCTGAAAATCTGCCTTGACCCTTCCCAAAGATAGCAGGACCCCATCTGCTAAAGCTTATCTACTGACAGAATCCACAGTATTAAAAAAATGAAAGTTTACAGGTAAACATAAGTGGACCTGAGGCAATAATAGAAGAGCCCAAGATTTAATAGACATGCACACAAACACGCACACAGTCAGTAATAGGGTGAAATATAAGGGATTATCTACTCAGCACCAGTGCACGTGATCCATTAAGGCTCATGGCCACAGCTAACAAGGTGAGGAAACTCACCTCATTACAGGTGAGTTTATATTTGGAGGCAATAGTTGAGAAAAAATCAAATTGCCCTGGAAATCATATTTTTGTGGTTTGGTAAGCTTTGGTTGATTATAAACAATGTATTATTTATTGCATATCTTGTAATAAATGTTGTTTTCCTCAATATACTTATAGCACAAATGCTTTGTTACAATAAATTGGATGCTGTAAGGAGAGAAGGTGGTGATTCTTTCTGGTGCAGCATTGTGATTGGTTGACATCTCTTGTGCTGCCACTGTGCAGGATTTTAGTTAACAGACTAGGCAGCTGATTCAGGGAATGTAGGAAGTAAGCTGGATAAAGTGCTTCTTGCTGATCTGGTTACCAGCAGTATGTGGCAGGTCAGAAAGTGACTGAGCCATCTGTTTTTCTCAACACACATAAGCAATCAGAGTTCTCACTCTGGTGGGGATGACTGAGGTTAAATAAGGTTAAGTTGCTCTTACTGTACCTGTAGGTTTAGTTTTCATACACTGTTATACACTAGTATTGTAGTTGAAATAATACTAATAATACTACTTTTGTGATTTCTTATTTTTTACTGTACAAACACCTAATGGAGTTTTTTGCTCCCTGACACAGTTTACTTAATGGGTGTTTTACTGATAAATATACTGAAACTGCTTTACTAAAATGTTTCTGTAAAGCTGTTTTGAATCTAAACAGAAATGAATATAAATAAAACTGAATTAAATCTCTATGACCAGAAGGCATAAAGTACAAGCGAACTGCGTTTATTTCTTTATTACCGTATACGACCAAAATAGAGAAAGTAAGTGCTTCTGTGCATAAAACAGAGCCACAATTATTTTCCGTTGAGTGGTGGCCTTGACATTCATGTAAACAGGCCTGATCTTTGATTTTTGCATAATCATAAACTTTGTTCATGCCTCTTGCTCATGCCTTTAAACACTTTAAACTGTATTTACACTCAGATAAACAATGTCATTAAATAAAACTGAAAAATACAATACAAAAGTGATTCATGTTAGATAATAAGGGTAGATAATGACACATTTAGGAATCACTATCACTATTTATCAAAGATGATAATGACTTCCCTTTTTACATTAGGGGTGAAGTAACGAACAATGTTTGGGTACGAGATACACAGTCCAGCAGAGTGAACAAAGCACAATCTCATTAAATGCCCTTAAAAATGTGCTTCAAAAGAAATATTTAAAAATATAAATAATGTTTGTATTGCACATGTACACTTACATCATGGTATGAATACCACACTTTCTTACAAAAATAACATATTTTGATATACTTGCATTACAGCGATTACACACAGAGGTTTTAATATACACGGGCCAACAAAACATTCAAACTGACACATGTTGGCACATCTACACAGCTTTGTTTGTACACACTGTTGATGTAACATTTAATTCCCAATATAGTTATTTTGAAGTATTCCAGTGTAAACAAGCACCCTTTAGCCTTAAAGTATTCTGGGATCAGGTACCATCACTGGCACATAATTCACTTTGTTTCATTCGTGATTTACACTTACAGTAAGAAATTACAAGCCTACCATGTCAACATCTATGATTTTTTTAGCTAAAACACCCAAAATAAACTGTAAACTGTACCAACACAAATACATTGTTAAATAGCAGCCTTGGCACTACTGACCACAATCTGTACTAGGTCTGTACTAAAAGTTCTTTTAAAACTAAATATTGTACCCAAGTTTAATAGCCTTCAGTGCAATGGACCTGCATACCACAGGTAATTCATTAACAAGGTAATAAACACTCTAGAGAGCTGAATATGGTGTTTGAACTAAAACACAGAAGACTGTGCTGTATTGCACTGATGCAAAGGTATTGGGACAAGTTACATGTCCGTGTAATCCAACTGGAGTGAGTTAAGGTAAAGTGGAGAAGAGACTAGGAATCACCAATCAACCCCTTGATGGGCGTGTTGGGATTAAACACCAGTATTAGGATGCCAAGTCTAACTCATAAATCAGTCAGCAAATTAGTGGTCATTTAAGAGTATGGCTATGGGAGTACAGTGTAGTTTAGCAATGAGCCCTGACAAATACACTAGGTAGAGCATTACTAATGGTTTGTTACTGTACTAACATGAACAAGTTGGCTGGGTTGAAAGTAACAAGTTTCAGCAGCCTTAAAGGAATAAAAGAATAATTAAAGAAATAAAAATGAAAGTTCTCTTCATCATTTACTTACCCTCATGTTGAAAACCCATATGACTAATGTTCATGGACCCAAATAGAGATACACAAGAAGAGTCAGGCTGTCTTGCGACTGATTAAATATTGTCAGTTTTGTGTGAATCATCCCTTTAAGCTTAAATTCTGGCTAACAACAGCTTTTTTGCATATACATCATAATAAACACATTATAAAATAAAAACAATTAACAAACATAACACCACTGCAAACAATCAAAACAAAAACAATTACAATAACATTCATGTGGCACACAGTAGATGAGCAAAAATCTTGTGTTTTATGGCCCACACATATATTGAAGATGTTTTATAATGAAAACCAGAGGAGATGCGTGTGTGTATGGGTACATGTCCTACTTGATATTCTTGAGCAGGGAGGTGCGAGCATTGACAACCGCTTTAAATGCATCCTCGCTGCCTGGAGCCACACACTTGTCTGGATGCAACAGTACTGCCAACTTTCTGTACGCTTTGTTCACTTCCTCCCTATGTGAATAAAACAAGCCTGCTCTTAGATATTGACAAACGCATCAAACAGACTTCAAATTGCTGATACTGCAAAAGGCTTGAGGTCCATAAAAAGGGATTGCAGTAAAGAATCAGATCACGATGATAGGCTTGGCTCTGTGCACGTACAGCGCGAGAACTTTCATTGGTCATTAGGAATGACAGGAGCTCGTGATTGGCTCGTCAGGGTGCTGGGAAAGTCTCAAAGAGCCTGATTAGGCTGGTAGGGCAGAATATAAGAATGGTAATTGGATTGGAGGGAATCTCTAATGATCTGACCCATATGATTAAACTAACACAAGCTAGCATAACCCGCAGTGTAAATTACTGTTGAAACAATATCATTTTTCTTTAAATAAAACATGCAGAAGTACATCAGTACTTACGGTAAGTAAGTTTGTTACTACTATAGTTATTATAAGCAACAAACACATTATGTTTTCTGTTGCTGGTGGGCAATGTATGCTACTGTATTTTGTAAAAACAACAAATTCCTTCAACCGACAGAAGGGAGAAAGCAAAATTTCAGAATGGATGACTAACTTATTAACATCAATTGACTCTTATATCTTCGGTAAGGTTAAGTGGGGTTTAAGGAAAGAGC
This sequence comes from Botia kubotai, assembly GCA_036877585.1. NCBI lineage: Eukaryota > Metazoa > Chordata > Actinopteri > Cypriniformes > Botiidae > Botia > Botia kubotai. The sequence goes on from JAZGTI010005628.1 coordinate 22,701, forward strand.
AAAACCAACTTCCTAATCCAAATGCAACACCAACAGGTCTTACACTGGTGGTTTATACCAGGTGATTTCGGCTATTTTTAAACTGTTGGCATCAGATGATAACTCTTCCTGTTTGGCTGATTAGTGACTTTTGACTGATCCTATAGTGACTTTTAGTCTGATCCTATAGTTCTTTAGAGTATATACTGCATCATACATATATGCATCATAAATATATGCAACTGTTGTGCAACTGAGCCCACAGTACAGTGCAATAATCAATATCTAAATGACCCTTCAGAGCCAAATCCAGAGCACCTCAGTTCAACAGCACTAGTAAAGACATTTTGCATGGGAATACAATTGTGTTGTGAAACTAAGTGTGCAGCGATCATATTAGCCTCATAAAATAATCTAAAAAGAGGGTTTCTTCTACCTTGTTGCCCCAGGTTTAACCCCCAGCATGTCCCAGCTGTCTTTGCTGTTGCGAATGCGACGGATGGTGTCGGCCTGCTCTTTTGTAAAACCTACATTGACCTCAGGAGTGGGTCTCTTCCCTCCGTTCTCACACATGTCAGTTATAGAGGAGAAAAAGGCCTTCGGGATGGACAACAAGAATGCTTGAGTTAAATACTGAGGCCACAATGTCCATTTCTACTGAGAATGTGCAGATATCTGAGAGATGTTTGTGGACACACCTGAAACATCTCATTGATGCCTTCACCGCTCTGGGCAGAAGTTTCAAAGTAATGAAACCCTCTGCTCTCAGCCCACAGTCTTCCCTCACTCTCATCAACCACACGCCTTTTAGTCAGATCAACCTGTGAAGAGAACAACACTTAATGACAAATATAGTACTGTATGTTTTTTAGGTTTATAAACTATACAGTAGGTTCATATGGTATACAGTATATACAGCAATTTATATATACATTATGCAGTAAACATTTCGCTCATAATTTGACTACAGATCATCTACAGAAAGAAATGATTGCAACAAAGTAAAAGGTGGACCTTGTTGGCACACACGACAAAAATGATGTTCTCCATGTTGACTTGTGACCCCATCTCCTGCTTCATCTCTGTGAGCCAGCTGTCCAGAGCATCAAAACTCTCCCTCAGCCCCACATCATAGACCAGAATCACTCCCTGAGAGTCCTTATAAAACTCATTCCGTACCTGTAAAACATACAGCGTCAACCTCCTCCAATATGAACATCCATCAATAATCTGTCAATAATCTGGGTTCAATTACATTGATAATAACAGAAATGAGGTTAAATATTACAGGGCAAATGTGAATGGCACAATCAGGTTCTTCAGACATACTATAATATTAACAGCAGCTCAATACTACCACACTGTGGTCAGTTAGCTGTACTCATATTGCACTAATATAGTTATTGCACATCTATAAATATAAACACTGCTTGCTAATTAACATTATATTCATTTCAAACACACCAGTATATCACATGCTGACACACAAACATAAGTAAAGCAGTACCTCATAAAAAAATGGATGTCCAGCCATATCAAAAATGTTTACTTTTATCTCCCTGTCCCGAACCTGGACCCTTGAGGTGAAGAAAAAGACTGTTTTATTTCTGAAGAAAAAGACTGTTTTAAAAGTGACTGAAGGACAGTGGCGCTTTATTAAAACAAACTGTTCTAAAGTTACAAAGTTAACATAATAACCAGGGGATTGTGTTTGAAGTTAAAATATAAAATGTTAGACAGAGTCCTTGCTTGCTGCCCCCTGAGAAAACAAGGGCAGAAATTATTTTATCACTTACTTGGTTACTCCATAATCTATCCCAATGGTGGCCAGATATTTGGGCACAAATCGCTTCTCACAGTACCGTTTAATAATGCAACTCTGTAACAATAAATAAGTAAATAAATAAAATCACTGTTTTTTGTAACATCTTACACGTGCAGTTAGTGTAATAACCTGAAACCAAAAACATACTTAATAAATTACATATTTATTTAATATTTTTTGTACAATCAAAACTACAGTTTTTCAGCGGAACATTAAGGTAGAAAACAATTTATGTAACACCCGATTGACCATTTACATCTGATAAACCTGTCAAATACACTTAAAGACGTTTATATGTAGAAATTAGGTTATTTCCATTGGATGTGTAAAACATAGAGGAAAATAACAGCAAACCATATTAATAAAATGATGCACATAACAATATAATCTCCTGCTTGGTAAATTTGATTTTTGTACAGTCATGATAAATATACTTACCTTCCCCACCTCTGCATCCCCCAGACTGATCACCTTAACCCGTAAAGACTTCCTATTTTCCCGCCTCTTCTGAACATTTGTGTCCATATTGCACCTCGTCCAAGTGAGAAAATATAATCT